>CAUYQV010088433.1:0-30286 GCA_963574575.1 Galagoides demidoff
TTTTTTTGAGATGGAGCCTCAAGCTATCCCCCTGGGTAGAGTGCCATGGCATCACAGCTCATAGCAACCTCCAACTCCTGGGCTCAAGCCAGTCTCCTGCCTCCGCCTCCCAAGTAGCTAGGACCACAGGTGCCCGCCACAACGCCCGACCATTTTTTGGTTGCAGCCATCATTGTTGTTTGGGGGGTCCGGACTGGGGATTCGAACCCGCCACCTTAGGTGTACGTGGCTGGTGCCTTAGCCGATTGAGCCACAGGCGCTGAGCCATCAATTACACTTTTAACCAGATACTTTTCCTAAAACATAAAAGATTCCTAATACATTCAACTTATAATATTCTTAGTGAATAAAGGCCCAGACAATAGCTACTCTCGATCAAATTTGGTACTTACTTTGACTCTGTGTAGGCTTTGTCTGATTGGATAGGTCTTCATTCTCTATATAAAAATAAAAGTTCATTTTAAGCTTTAATAAAATTATTCATCACCATAATAAACAGATTGGGATTAAAAAAATGACATATACATAAACATATATGTATAATACTGTGTTAAAAAACACAATGCATGCATTCAGAAAAAGGAAAAACCAAGCAGTCATTGTATGAAGATTGAGAGGACTCTAAGCAATTGATCTTTCCTACTGCCCCAGCTTAGCTTGTCAGGTTTCAAATACACGTTACTATTTTATAGATGCTCTGTATTTAGAAGTGCTTTCTAGAAAGATGACAGCTGCCTGGAAAGTGTAGCCTGCAACTAGAGTCCAGAGAGGACCCTGTCATTAGCTGAGCTAACAAACAGCCCCCCTTCCCCAACCACTGCCTACAGATGTGGGAAGACTGGGAAGTGGGAGGTGGCTGCTGGGTGAATAAGCACAGAATCCGCTGCCGGGCGAGGGGCCTGAGTGAACAGCCAACAGAGAGAAACCACTCTGTCCATCTGCCACACTTGGCTCCGGGAAAGGCCCTACTCCAGCAGCCGTCCATCAGAGAACTAGCCTACTTGAGGCTGACTTGATGTCTGTGAGACTGACAACCTAAGACATACTCCTCCCCACCCACGAGGAAAGGACTTGTTCAACCAGCTCATTTGGCCAAGGACACAAAGGGGAAAAAATTACCGTTTCATAGCTTGTCAGTAACTGCCTGAGAAGCCAGTACTGTGACAGGAAGAAGGTGCGAGCAAAGAAAAATCTCAACTGGTTAAGGGATTACTAGCTTAACCGAGGTAACAACAAATAACCACCGGAACAACAGACACTGACGTAAAGAAAGAAAACGGACTTCTAAAACCGATAATACAAATTATCACACACACATACCTAACACTTAAAGGAGGTAAGCAGAGAAGGCAAAGAAATTTAGATATGAAAATCTCATTCCAAATGAGAATATGCAAAGTGGTAAAGAGTAAAATTAACATTACTAAAAACTAAATACTTTACTTGAAAATAAAAATTCTACTGAGAATGCCAAAAATAGACAAAAAAGTCATAAGTGAATAGGTAAAAATCTTGGAAGGCAAAAGCAGAAAATCTAATCCATGCAACATAAGAGTGCCAGAAGAAGAGGAAAAAGATGAAAATTAAATTAGATGAAACAATTAAAATAAAAACAGAATTCCCCTGAGCTTCAAAGATTTGACTTTTCACATTCAAAGGATTTATAGAGTGCTAGGAAAGGTTAATGACAAGATACACATCTACATGCCTTGGTAAAATTTCTGAAATCCAAAGATAAAAAGAATTTCTTTGTAAGCTTACAGGAAGAGGGCAAATTTCCAAGAAAGAAAGAAAATTAAATGGAATTGCATTTCTCATCCATAACTCTATACATGTGCCCTTTCTAAAAAATATTCTTAAAGATATTTTCTACCAAATGAAAATTAGAACACATAAGGAATCAAAGAACAGAACTGTAACACGTCATGATTAGAGAAATTTTATTTATTATTATTTTATTTTCTCTTTTGGAGACAGAGCCTCACTCAGTTGTCTGGGGTTGACTGCCATGACATCATAGCTCAAACTCTGGGGCTTAACTGATTCTCTTGCCTCAGCCTCCCAAATAGCTGGGACTATAGGTGCTTGCCACGATGCCTGGCTGTTTTTTTAGAGCTAAAGTCTCACCCTTGCTCAGGCTGCTCTCAAACTCCTGAGCTCAAACCATCTGCACCTTGGCCTCCCAGAGCGCTGGGATTACAGGCATGAGCCACCACACACAGCCCTTAGAGGCTAATTTAAAGGAAAATTAAATAACAGAAGCAAAAATGCATAGTATTCCAACAAAACACAGAAATTGATTAAAACTATGTACCAAAACTACAATGATTATATGGTATGTGAAATACTTTCCTTTTTCACTTTTTGTATACTGACAACCATTAAGAATAAGAAAGTAAGCCCTACTAAATATTAATAAGCATTTCTAAGTTTACAAGGAGGCAAAAGAGTCATTAAAAAAACCAAATCAGCAATTTGATCCAATTTAGCAAAGATAAGAAAATAAAAAACTGAAGTAAAATAATAATGAATATAAAAGTAAAATGGAAGGACTTAAATAAATGTATAATGTTTACGGTTATCAGAAATTCCAATTAAAAGTCTCTCCAATGTGTGTAAAAATAGAAATTCAGCTGCAAATAATTTACAAACCAAACCAAAGCCCAGGAGGAAGTTGAAATTAATGGTATGGCAAATATTTTTTGTAAAATAAAAAGAAAAAAGACTTAGGGCAGTGGTTCTCAACCTGTGGGTCATGACCCCTTTGGACTCTATTAAAGGTTCGCAGCATTAGGAAGGCTGAGCACCACTGACTTAGGGTTGTTATTCAATAAAACCTAGGAAAGAAAGAAATACTATATAGTAAGACTGTAACTCTGTTAATAATTATTTTATACCTAGAAAACTCAAAAGACTTAAAAAAACTGGAATAGGTAGTGATAAGCACCCAGAAATGAAGCACTCCACTTATAATCATAATAAAAATCACCTCTAAATTCTATACAGACATACTCAAGGCACCAACGTACATACAAAACTTTAACATCTTCTTGAAATGGATAAAGTCAGCCATGAGGGAGGAAACAGTAGCAACTTGACATGCTAAAAAGACACACAAGACTGAATGGTGAGATGATATCCTGAAAATGTCAATTCTCCCCAAATCTCTTTCTATGTATAGGTGTGTGTGTGTGTATGTGTGTATGAATTCAACTGCTTTTTTTTTTTTTTCTGCAGTTTTTGACCAGGGCTGGGTTTGAACCCACCACCTCTGGTATATGGGGCCAGCACCCTACTCCTTTCAGCCATAGGCACCACCCCCAACTATGATCTTAAGGTTCATATGAAAGAATAAATTTATAAAGATCGGTTAAGAAAAATATAAAATGTATGAAGGAGTGCTTGCCTTATCGAATATTAGAACACACTATAAACTGCTAATGAAATTAATGTGATATAATCATAAAATAATGAAACTAGCACTGAATAAAGAACCCAGAGCTGTGCCTGTGTGTATGTGTGCATGAAGACTCAAGACAAACGTGGTACTTCAAATCAGTGGGGAAGACAGCTTAGTTAATAAATGGTGCTGACTGGTCACAGCTTAGAAGAAACTTAACAGGAACCTCTAGTTTATCTCATATGAAAATAAATTATATTACCCAGGGATAAGAATACCTCAACCAAGACAACTCAGCTCTGGCTTTTCTTTCATAGCCCGTATTTGTCCAGGCAGAAATGTTACACTCTATGGGCACTTTTGCACCATAAACAAGGCAAGAGATAAAACAATACATTTTGAAAAATGATGTTTTTTAGCTCTTGTCAAGAGTACTCAACAAAATCCACTCTTGTTTAAATAAATAAAGAATTTATTATATGTTATTAAGGGCAGAAAAATAATTAAGTTCTATTACTACTCCATGCATATATAAGAATATGAATGGCAAATGGATTAAAAGCTAAACATTTAAAAAGAACCACTATAGGGCGGTGCTTGTGGCTCAAAGGAGTAGGGTGCTGGCCTCATAGCCGGAGGTGGTGGGTTCAAACCCAGCCCCAGCCAAAAACTGCAAAAAAAAAAAAAAAAAAAAACCCACTATAAAAGTAATTTATTTTATATGATATTTTCACACTTGCTAGGGAGAAGAAGGGTTTCCTAAGCAAGATATAAAACTCAGAAGAATCAAAACAGTAAGGGATCTAAACAAAATTTAAATTTTTTGAAAAACAAAACATAACTTAGTCTATCAGATGGGATAATTTTTGGCTCGGCGCCTGTGGCTCAAGTGGCTAAGGCGCCAGCCACATACACCTAAGGTGGTGGGTTCAAATCCAGCCCAGCCCGCCAAACAACAATGACGGCTGCAACTAAAAAATAGCCAGGCATTGTGGCAGGCGCCTGTGGTTCCAGCTACTTGGGAAGCTGAGGCAGGAGACTTACTTTAGTGCAGGAGTTGGAGGTTGCTCCGAGCTGTGATGCCATAGCACTCTACCCAGGGGGACAGCATGAGACTCTGTCTCAAAAAAAAAAACTGATAATTTTCCATGTTGAAAGGGTATGAAGAAACTGAATGCTTGTGTACTCTCATGGGCAGGTATAATGTGGTAAAGATTATTTTGGAGAACAGTTTGGCTATATATGGAAAACTACTTATTCTTATCTCGTGTTCCCAACAGACATAAAGCAAAGGTGGTTTAGTCCTTCTCTGCGCTTTCTTAAAAGCTCTCCCACCTGATGGTAAGAATACTTTGCTCAGATGGTTGCATTCACTGAATCAATCACACTTCTCCAGGGCTGGTTTATCACTCATGAGAAATAGTTTGTTTTCTATAACCTGCCCATGTTCACAGATGTGGCCCAAGACCACTTGAGTGTAGCCTTTATGTCATTTTAAAGTGAATGAGGGAGATCACCATGCCAACTGTGAAACTCACGCTACAGAGTGCTGGCTCCCAATTCCTTCCCCACCTAAGCCAGGCACAGGGTGCTAAATCCATCCCCTCCACAAGGTCTAACCTTTATCTCTGCACATGATAAGCTTTCTTTGGGCAGAGTATCCTTTGCTACCCCAGTGTTAACTGAATACATATTCATCCATCAATTTCAACCTCTCTCTCAATTGCTCCTTTGCTGAGCCAGACAGGCATCTACCCTAATGCCCACAAATTCTCAATAAAGGAGACAAAGTCTCTCAGCTGTCTTCAATCTGGCAGTTAACAAAGAGCTGTGGAAAAAAAACTAATGCTCTGATCCTTTTTGGGTTGATTTTAGTTTTCTCAAGCTTGCTTAAAAATCACCTGCAGATCATTAAAAAATACAGTATCCCACAGTTCTAACTCACTGAAGCAGAGTCACTACACAAATAGGGAACTGAGGATGGTTTGAGAAAGTGCCCCAGGTAGTTCCAGGCTGCAGAGAAATCACGACGTGCCTGTTACTTTATCATTCCTCATATTTCAGTACCAATCTGTTTTTACCTATCTCTCTCCTTTTTTTTATTGAATGGTAACTGTGTACATTAATGCGCTTCTGGGGTACAGTGTGGTGTTTTCACACACAATCCAAAACACTTCCATCAAACTGGTTAACACAGCCTTCATGTCATTTTCTTAGTTATCGTGTTAAAATGTTCATATTCTACTCATAGAAAGACTCACTTGTACCCTTGTTTACCTATCTCTTCTGCAACTTAATTCAACTAAATGGCAACAAGTTTAGCAGAACAGTATGCAAGCTGCTCACATTAATTTTCGCAGGCTGGCGTGGATGCTCCTCCTGTGAATTTCCACAGCACCTGTACTCTCTCACAGCACTAATCATCCCAGCTTAACCATATCTCAGAGTCTAGATGCCATGTTATAAACCACATTCCAATTAAAAAAAATTTAAACTAAAACCAGTGCAATTCAGACCCACTGACGAAGAATATACTGCAATTGCCTTCTCCCTCTTCCTCTGGACTTTTCACTGGACTGTAGACTCTTGGTTCACTTTTGTATCCCTGGTATACAGCACACACTAGAGTCACCTACTAGTAGTTGCATATATCAGTGAACAATGTGGAAACAAAAGTCCGTCAATTTTATGAAAACTGCCCAATGTTACTCAATGAGTCATACCAGATCCACCAGGCTCTTGAGCTTGTACTCTCTATGTTAGGATAGATCACGCCAAAAAATTGTCCTTCCGAGTGCACAACCGTCCCCTCTGAATGTAATTTATTGTGTGCGAATAAACCACTTACTTTTAATACCCTGCAATAACATGACTTTACCTGGTCCAGCGGGATTAGGAGTATACGGAGGTGGAGGGGGTATGCCTGGAGCTATCACATTGGCTAATGGTACCAGACCTGCATTGTTATAAGCACCTAAAATAAAAATATAATAAAAAAAAATGTCATTCAGTGACAATAAGTTTGAACTGTATGAATGTAGCCATTCTGTTTATTTTAAAAACTATTACCTAATACAGTTGCATCTTACGTAGAGGTTTAGGTCTGGGGTTAAATAAAAACTGACACCAAATGAGACGACTAGAGACTCCTATTTCCCACCGCACCAGCGATTCCCAACCTTCCTAATGCTGTGACCCTTTGATACAGTTCCTGTGGGTTGTGACCTGCAGGTTGAGAACCATTGGACTGCATGCCCACTGCAGGCGTTAACTCACTGAATGGCACAGTAGACAGAACCTGCCATACTTAACTTATCTGTCTTTTTTCTCAAACACCTACTTGACCTTTTTCAGTTAAATGCATTAATGGTTTCTCTGAATACCAACTACCAAAGAAGAGATTCTAGATAATTTACCAAAGTGAAAATACACAAAGAATGATGAAAGATAGTCTATAATTAATTTATCATAAGGAAAAAATCCAAATAAGCTTTGCCTGATACCATGTTACAGACCAGGATTCTAGTAGCTGCCTACATGCTTAGTCAAACTCGCAGCAGAGTTTCATTAGTGCTAAGGATTTCCTAAGAACTCAGACCAGCACTCACCTTCAAGTCAGTAAGTAGATAAATGACAAAAAACAAAAACAAGTAAGAAATAAGCGAACTACTTACTTGGTGTGATGGTTGCATGGGGTCGACACGGAGGTATTGGGTAGGGAACAGGTTTATGTGGATTGTATGTTGAAGGAGGCTAAAAAAATGAGGAAAGCATGTAGTTAGAAGAAAACCAATTAAACGATTCCTGGCAGAATAAAATAAAAACTTGTCTTGTCTTTCTAAATATTTAGTCCTAATAGGAAAAACACCCTAGCATATTGAGTGCCACTGGACTACACAGCATGAATGAGAGAAATTCCTTTGCTTTAATAAATGTGGTTCTGAGGCCAGGCACTAACCCTAACCCTAAACCCAGCACTCTGAAAGGCTGAGGCATGTGGATCACTTGAGCTCACAAGTTCGAGACCAGCTTGAGCAAGATTAAGACCTCATCTCTTAAAAAAAGCAAAACAAAAACAAAACAAAAAATAGACAGGCACTGTGGTGGGTGCCTGTAGTCCCAGCTACTTGGGAGGCTGAGGCAAGAGGATCATTTGACCCCAAGAGTTTGAGGTTGCTGTGAGGTATGATGCCATGGCACTCTACTAAGAGCGACAAAGTAAAATTCTGTCTCAAAAAAAAAAAAAAAAGTGGCTCAGCGCCTGTGGCTCAATCGGCTAAGGCGCCAGCCACGTACACCTAAGGTGGCGGGTTCGAATCCCCAGCCCGGGCCCGCCAAACAACAATGATGGCTGCAACCAAAAAATGGCGGGGTTGTGGCGGGCGCCTGTGGTCCCAGCTACTTGGGAGGCGGAGGCAGGAGACTCGCTTGAGCCCAGGAGTTGGAGGTTGCTATGAGCTATGATGCCATGGCCCTCTACCCAAGGGGATAGCTTGAGGCTCCGTCTCAAAAAAAAAAAAAAAAAAAATTGGATCCTAATAAATTCCAAAAGTAGATCTTGCCAAAGAAGGCTGTAGAGGTTGTTTATTTTTTAATTCATTCAGACTTTAACCTAAATAACAGCAAACTTCTCGTGGACCCAGCCTAGGCTCATCCACAAATTGATTTCTCCTCTTATATAACACAAGAAATCCACTAAGTTTTAGAATCTCAATTATATAAGAGCCCTCCAATGACAATATCCTCTTAGACTCATGAGGAATTCATCCTATCATTCCCACCCTCTTTTGGAAGAAAAAAGTACTGCTTGTTTCAGGTAATCTGCATTCTGACTACTCTAGTTGAATGTAAACTAGAACTAGGAATTCAGTATTTTAGTTGTTTCACCTTTGGAAATAAAAAATCCACAAAATACTTTACTTGACAGTTGATGGAACTTAATAAGTAACAAACAGCATTCAAAGAATTGGTCCTTAGAGAACTGGAAGTATCAAAGCTAAGCCAAATATTATACTTTCACTTCTGGGGCAGGAGAGGCTATATACTGGTGCTGAGACACCCAGTCTTTCCAGCTACGTCTCATAAATACGGTCCTGTCAGAAGCACTAGAGCTGTGCCAGGCACATGATCTGTGACGATTCTGCCATGAACCACTGCCACTCAGTTCTTGTCACGTGGCTGAACAGGATCCACGCTGGTGACTGTGTGTAAACTCTAAGACTTCCAAGCATCCTTCAAGCCACAGGGTTCTCTGTCTAGTTTATGTTCCAATCATTCTAATCAATCCCTTACAAATAAATACTCTCAACCTCCTGGCTCCAGTGTGATTTTACTAATACTAACTTAGCCAAACCAGAAACTTTAATCAAACTGCCCACACAGCAACCCCCAACTAAACACATGAATATGTCTGGGGTGGGGGGAATCCAAAAAGAGCAATCTTACTAAAACTCTGAACACAAAAATAAAATTTATGCTTTGAATAGACAGAATAAAGTAGAAAGTAAAGCGGTTTCGTTTACTTTCTGCACATACTGGTTTGGATGGTCCTAGAATCCGTGCAGCTATTCCTTTGCCTTCATTGGTACATTCTTCACCATCTTTCTTCAAAGGGGTTCCCTATTTTTTAAAAGACCAAAAAAAAAAGAAGAAAAAGAAGGTACATGAGACTTGAAACAAACAAAGAACGAAACCAAGAACAACAAGCACCAATCTCACTATGTTACACAGAAAAAAAGGACTTGGTAGAAGAGTGAAGATTTGGATTGCAGACTCAATTCTGCCCTGGCTGGCTGCATGGCCCCGGTTAGGTTCCTCATCTTCCTATGCAATGGAGCCTCATTACACATGCAGAAGAATTCAAAGGTAAACACGCATCAGACAGAGATGAAGATAAAGTAATCCATAGGGGACTGGTTCCAGGACACACCACGGATACCAACCTCCACAGGTGCTCCGGTCTCCTACACAAAACAGGACAGTATTTGCATATTTGTAACCTGTGCACACCCTTCCATCCTTCCACATACTTTAAGTCATTTCTAGATTACTTACATTACCTAATATGACGTAGGTACCACATAATTATTATGCGGTTATACCGTTAACGTATACTAGGTTTATTTGTATTACTTTATATTGTTGTTTTGTTATTTTGGGGTTTTTCAAATAACTATATGTTCTGATTCTTTTCCTTCAGAAACAGCAACCAGAAGTAGACTTCCAATGCCATAGTATATATAATGTTCAAAGAATTAAGAGACTCTGAAATAGAGTTGAAAAAGTAGTGTTCTCTACAGACAGTAAGTATGATTATTACATTGTGGAGACTAAATGAGACCTCATTCAAGACTGCTATAATTACCCAATCAGAGCAGGCTGATGGACTATCACAGCATGAATCCCTAGCAGTGTGCGTCCCTGAGTAGTGTACGCCAGTATGGAAGCCCATGATCAGAACGGCCCCATTCATACCCCTCCCTCCTGTGTGCCCGTGTACAGCTTCCTCCCAGAGTGCACAGCATGGACCTGAGGAGCACACAGGATACTGCAGAAATGATGGCACTTGACTTCCCAGGCCAGGTCAGAAAAGACACTGAGGCCTCCACCTGCCTTCTATTGAATTACTTACCGGCGTGGAAGCCGGCTGTCATGTCATGAAGATATGCAAGCAGCAGTATTGAGGAAGTCCTGGTGGTGAGGAACAAAGGTTCCCTGCCAACCTCTGACACCACCTTGCCAAGCATATAAGTGAGCCATCTGGAGCTCCAGTTAAGCTTTCAGATGAATGTAACCTGATAAGACCTGAGCCAAGAGTACCCAGCTAAGCCACTGCCAGACTCCTGACCAACTTCCACAACAACTGTGTGAGGTAATCAACATTTATTGTTTGAATCCATTAAAATCTGGGGTGGTTTGTTACATAACAATAGAAATGTAACATTCTCCAGTTATATCCAAATATTGCAAAAGGGATTAAGTCATCATTCTTCATGGCTGAGTAGTAGTCCATGGTATACAAATACACCACATGTTGTTAATCCCCTCGTGTATTCTTTAAAAAAGTTATTTTACAAAGGGATCTAAGGAACATTAGATGATACAAAAACTTCTTTCTTAGAGGATTTCACAGAGCCTTTCTTATGCAATGTGATTCTCCAGGGAGAAAGCCTGGTAGAGTTCCCCCGACCACCACTGACTGAGTGAGCCTGCGAATGCATGTGGAGAAGCTGCGAAGCATTCCTTTATGAAATGTACTGTAAATTAGCGCTTCTATAATCCTTGGAAAAACAAGATAAAATAGTCATCTTCTTTTGTTTGGCTTATTCTGCAGGTTTTACACAAATACTTTAATGGAGTTTACACATGAACTTTCATCAGAGATAAAACTACAAATTAAGTTGCTGACATAATAAAATCCTTTTCCTTTGGAGAAGCACCATAAACTGGCATATTCTTTAAATATCATTAACTGACAAGACATTTCCTATGTAGCCAGAAGAAGTTTCACAGAAAGCCATCAAGTATGCTCACCGGGAATATCCCGTTTATACGACTTGGTTTCCCTTTGGGATATGGATTTCCCGGGATTGTTCCACAAGAAGATATCATAGCATGAGGAGCTTTGCAGCCCCCTTTGAAAGCCTGTAATAATGAAAATAGAAACTCTTAAAGCCAAGCATTCTAGATATTGGACAGCCCTGCCAAAAAAAACCAAAGAAACAACACTACTTATTCGGTTCATGATGTGTCATTCAGTACTTACAGCAGTGAACATGACCAAAAGTAATAAGTAAAATCACTTTATTTAAATGAAATTATTAAAATGCAAAAACTAACGTTGCAACTAAAAATTCTTATACAAAGATATCTTCACAATGGACTTGTAAATTGTATGCAATTAAAGTGTATTTATTATCTAACTTGTCCCATTTTTCCAACTACCAAGAAATAGCACAGTCCAAATCCATAAACACCAAGCTCATGCTACAGCGAGGACAAGGAAGATAGAGGAACGGGAGAGACACAGTTCCTGCTCTGAGGAAGTTTATGAGGTGGTGGAGAAACACAGACAAATAAACTATAAAGACATGTTGAAAAAGCATGAGTTATCAGGACACATAGTTTTCAACGTGATACAACATAATTATAAGATATGGTGAGGAAAAGGACTGTTTCCCCTAGGCTGTTTATTTTTATATCTTTAGCTTTTATACAATGTCTCACACCTACTGAGTTGGTGCCTAATACTTATTAAATGAGTAACAAGCACTGTAATAGCCAATATATATCCCAGTGGATCTATATTGTCTTATAGGAATATCTAGTTCTACTATGTGTGTTATAAATTTTGTTATAGAATTGATTGGTTTTATAAGTCATTCACAACACATGGAATTATATTAGCTAGATAATCTAGACCCCTGAACACTCCAACCCTAAAATCACCTCAATTTTTGGCTGTTATAAATAATACTGGGGTGAATGCCCTTATCTGTATATATTTATACAATTTCCTTAGAATAAATTCATTTGTGTGTGTGTGTGTGTGTGTGTGAGAGACAGAGCCTCAAGCTGTTCCCCTGGATAGCGTGCCCGTGGCATCACAGCTCACTGCAACCTCCAACTCCTGGGCTCAAGCGAGTCTCCTGCCTCCACCTCCCAAGTAGCTGGGACCGCAGGCACCTGCCACTACAAATGGCTATTTTTTTTTTTTTTTTTTTGTTTCAGCCATCATTGTTGTTTGGTAGGCCCGGGCTGGATTTGAACCCACCACCTTAGGTGTATATGGCTGGCACCTTAGCCACTTGAGCCACAGGCACAGAGCCAGAATAAATTCTTAAATGTTGAACTTTTGGGGTACAAAGGCTCTGCAAGTTTACCTTTTAGACAAGTTGTACTGATCTACATCGCCCAGAGAGGGCCTACACCACAGAACACTCAGGCCCAGAATATTTCTGAGAAGGAAAGTGACGTGATCGAATGCTTTATAAAACAAAAACAAAAAAACTATAGTAGTGATACACAGGATGCCTTAAAGATTTTACTCAAGAAAATCAAAGACCTTACTGAAGTAAAGAAACACAGAGCAGAGCTGCCCACCTTCCTTGAGCGGGGTTAGGAGGATCAAAGACAATCGAGTTTTGTAATTATTAACTCAGCTCCCAGCCATCACAATCCTAGGAAATACATACTTTGTTTATGTGACAAATTTAGTTTTCTAGGCTGAGACAAGTACTTCTCCCACTCTTGTAGATTTTAAATTAAAAAATTGGAATTTTTTGCTTTAATATTTACCTCTTAGAAATTGGCTTAAAATAAACCTGATAATAAAGGAACTCTGTAAAGTTAAGATTCCAAGTAAAGACAAAAGCTTCGACCCATGGCAAAGGGAACAAGACATAATGCCCAGGAGGCTCAGGCTGAGGGGTCACTGGCTTCTCTCTCTCCAGACATCTCACCACTTCAGGGTCCCTTTCAATCAGCTCTATTTCTACTCCAGAGATGGCAAGGATGTTCACTTTTAACACACCAGGTATTAGCATTCAGGTTGTTCACTAAAGTTAACAGGAGTTAAGTTGAGGAGGAAGAAAGGTGCCTTTTCATCAACATTAAGAAAAACTACCACACCATGTACACAGCAATCTTGAGAAAACTACCTGCTCAAGCACTCTCTTGCACCGTTTCTTCTCAGACATATTTATCCTGAACAAGTCTTCAATAGGACGAGAATTCTGTGCATCAACAATGTTTCTGCCAAGAAAATAGGTTTTCATTTAAAAACCTGGAAATCATATCTACAGAGGTCAGCAACCTTTATTTACTGTACATTTGTATCTAATAAGCTTTTCCTGAGACCTGGGGGACAAAAGTGTGATCAATTATAGCTTAGTTTAAATAATGTTTTTATAAAGACGATAATTATAATAACTGAACTGAGGTTTATCTAACTTGATTACTGGATTACAAAGTAATACTATTAATACAAATTACTATTTTGAGGTTTTTCAAAATACACCTTCTTAAATGATTATTAGGAGGGCTATGGCAATAGAACCAGCCATGCATTAAATCCATAAAAATCAGCTGATTGAAAAATAAAGTTTCACCACAAGCTTTATTTTTAATTGTCTTTTAATGGACATCTATATACATGCAAGGGACTCAAAAACATACGTTCTATAAGTATGCAACAAATTATATATTGTTAAATTATGAAAAGGTTCTTTTTCTCTCCGAGCTTCACTCATTATGACCATGAAATGCTGGGCTAGGTGAATTCATATACCTTATGGTGTTTAAAGTTCATATACCCTACATAAGCAGGTAAGATGCTTATTTTACAACTGAGCAAAATAAGGCTCAGAAATATTAAGTACCTTGCCCCCAAAATATATTGTGTTGAAAAGTGGCAGAATCTTTGTTTTAACTCTTAAACTCCTATTTTAATCAACATGCCTCACAAGTTATTCAGAGTAGGAAGGCCAAGTTAATGAAATGCACAACCGATCAAATAAAATTATCTCAATCAGCCCCATTATTTTATAATGGCCAGGTGTATAATAAGCACACTGGATATTTATTCACATAAATCAGAATCTATCAGTATGCCTTTATAGACTATGTTTTATTACAGTCCTGCTTACTAATACAATTCTCACACAGGCTAAAGAGTTTAAGATATCTAAAAAGCTTCCAATATCTTCTCCAATGAAGTAGAAAGAAAAAAATGCTTACGAAGCTAATAGTTCAAGAGCAACTAATTTGTCTTTACTGAAGGTGAAACAGTTGAGTATATTGACCACCTCTGCTGGGTGAACAGCCACCATTTTCTGTGAATATAAAAAAATAATTTTATGTTTAACGTGCCAGAAATTGCCTGTTTTTAGAAGTACAGTTAAATGTTCAATATAAATATTTTATGTAAAATATTTTACTTTTAATTAGTATTTCACATGATAGGTAAAAAATACTCAAAAAGAAGTTGTAAAAATATGTCATACTATAATATACAGGCAGTACCAAAAAAAGTATGCACATTTTAAGAAAGGAAAAAAACTATTAAAATTGTTAATACTCAAGCGGTGTTTGACTTCTCCAATTCAAGAGATAGAAGATACAGTACACAAGACAACCAAAGTCATCAGTAGATACTAGAAAGGCAATCTGCAGTATGGAAAACCATCAAATCGAAATGACTTTGTCCAGAAAAAACCAAAATTTAATTCAAACATGTGTACTGAGTTGTCCCTGGAAAACTCTTCTGAGCTCTGAATTTTCATTCTAAGGTAGGGACAAGTGAAAGCAGTCCTGAGAGCTTGGCCGGGAACTTGTGATTAAAGTGGGGCAAGCCCTCACCTGCATTTCTAAGAGTAAGTAGCTCTTGCAGCTTTTGCTCTCCCTCCCTGGAGCCAAGCATTGTCTCTAAAACCTAAAAGAATTTTACCCAAGGCATAGGGGAAATGACCCTTTCTTTTGTAAACTAGAAAAGAACCAAGTGTTAAAGAGATCAAAAAACAGCACTAACACACCCAAATACTCTGTTAAGCAGACTGGTTTAGAAATTCAAAAATGTATAAATTGTTTCATTAAAGCTATTCTTGCTGAAAGTTCCAGGAAAATCTGACCTCGGCTCTAGAGCTGCGCTATCCAATACAGTAGTCACCAGGCACAGGTTGTGTGCCTATTTAATCTAGTCACAAAAAACATACAGTTCCTCAGACTAGGCATATTTTAAGTGTCAATACCCACATGTAGCCAGTAGCTACCACAATGGACAATACAGCTAAAAAAATTTTCCAACATCACTGAAAATTCATTTGGACAATGCTGATGTAAAGAATGTTAGGTATAAGCTGCCTGACAACTCTTCTAAGACTGAATACATCCATCCCATATTTTACTTGCCAATGAATATTTGTTCTCCTCCAATTTGCTGATGAGAATACTGTGGTATACAATTTAATATTATAATTTGTTTATTTTATAGTTAGGAAACTTTTATAATAATCAATGTATAATAAAACTTGCGGTTAGTTTTTCTGATGTAAACAAAATATAACTTGAGATTAATTATGGAAAACTGAAATTAAATACTTCAATTCTATATTCGAGGGAAAAAATAAGTTACTTACATGCTGTAATGCTTTCATTGCTTTCAACTGAGGCTCGGCCCAGGAAAAGTATCTCAGTAAATCAACTACCTAAAAGCAAAGAATAATTTAGTTCTAATGACAGTGTGTTTCAAACATTGCCTTACGATTTAGTACTTGGAATTAATTACTATTCAACGTGTGCAGCCCAGGCCCAGGTGATCAGAGTAGCACCAGAGTCTAGACCAGAGGTTCTCAACCTGTGGGGCACGACCTCTTTGGACTATATTAAAGGGTCGCGGCATGAGGAAGGTTGAGAACCACTGGTCTAGACTGTGGCTATGTACATTTAAATCGCTAAACAGCCTTATAAAGTTGATACCTAGCATAATAGACACTGCAGACAGAGAACATTTCTACCACCACAGAAAATTCTCTGCCATAGAACTGTCTAGAAAAAAAGAAAAATATAAAATACAGAAAAAAGAAAGTATCCTAACAAGAAAAGAAAGGTTGAAAAGCAATAGATAGAAATAAAATATCAGCTTAAGAATGTAAGGATGTATATCAGTATAGTGGTACAGTTTGAATCATTCACAAGGCTGTAGCAATGTGGTTTTGTGTGGGCCCACTAACATTTACCCTTTTAGTTGAATCTGGAGGGCATAATACTCATACCATACATCTATTCCCTAAAAACTTTAAGAATCATCACAAACTGCTCCAGCAGCTTCAAAGAGTGCATCATTTTGAGAGCTCAGACATCCTGGCTCCCACCACCATTAAGGAGGAGCCCACAAGACATAAGCAGGTCATAAAGATCACAGCACTAAAGTCTTAGCATGAAGAGAGTGGACCAGGGTGATGGGGATCAAGTATACTCCAAAAGAAAAGAAAAATAATGCTAGAAGACAGTTCCTGAAAATGTGCTATTTCAATTGTTCTACGAAGCAAGATAAATGATGCCAACTGCAGTCATATGTGAAGAGAGTGAAATTACATTTTAATTCTTACAAAGAGATATATAAATAGCAAATAAGTTATCATGTATACTTCCCAGTTAATTTCCCAGAACTTCCACTATGGGCTTAAAATTACTCAAGCTTTCAAATTTTGACGCTCTTGAGAAATCAATGAAAATCAGAGCATTTACGAACTCAACCTACAGATTCATCCATCGTCCACTCTTCCCAGGACTGTTCTCCATATACATTTCTATTTCTGCCTGATTTTTCTATCAAGAGTTTTCTAAGGCTCGGCGCCTGTGGCTCAAGTGGCTAAGGGGCCAGCCACATACACCTAAGGGGGCAGGTTTGAATCCAGCCTGGTCCCGCCAAACAATGATGGCTGCAACCAAAAAAATAGCTGGGCGTTGTGGAGGGTGCCTGTGGTCCCAGCTACTTGGGAGGCGGAGGCAGGAGACTCACTTGAGCTCAGGAGTTGGAGGTTACTGTGAGCAGTGATGCCATAGCACTCTACCCAGGGGGATAGCCTGAGGCTCTGTCTCAAAAAGAAAAAAAGTTTTCTAGGTATCACTAAGAAATCCTCAATTGCTGTATGTGTATATAGATATATATATTTTTTTAAGTTAGCAAACTCTCTCTAAGGTGTAGCGAAAGTTTCCTCTAAACTACCAGGCTTAACACAGCTGTCTTCTTCTGGCAGTTACAGAAATTACTTATTAGACATTGTGTATGTGTCTTATAGCTGAAATTTTTATTTAGTGGCTTCATATAAGAATATATTTCATTTGTTCAAGTTTTCTTTTAATTATGTAGGGAATTTTGCAACTATTGTCTTATAAGTAACTATAAATTTGGATATGTTGTGTCTACTACAAATTTGTAAATCTGTCCAGAGTGATAAATACTTTGAACTGCTTTTTTTAAACAATGTATTTTAAGATCATTTTAGGATATGAACTGTGGTAAAAGTGGGTAGGTTTATAAAACTGTTCCTGAACACATATAGCAAAAAGGTAAAAGCAATTCTGAATTTGATGAGCAGGTAAATAGACGTTAACCAGAACACTGGTATAAAAAGGCTTTGTTAAAATAGGAATACCTGTTCACTAGAGAAGTATCCATGAACATATTCAATTGCTTTTAATTTGTATTCTGTCAAAACAGCCTAAAAAAATACAGAAAGAACAGCATTAATACATGTCCACAGCACAGTAACATTCACTGTGTTATCAAAACTGCCCAAGCAACTCCACAGGCAGGTCTCTGTTAGCCTGAGCACACAGATAGCTAAGGTCAGTGTGGTGACAGGACACTCTTCTCTTCCAGGTTCTGTGTCGGGAAGAATACACTGAGTGAGCAGGAAAGTCTCCCCACTCACCCCTACAAGGAAAGCAAATAAAACTGTAATAGATATTACTCCACGTTAGTACTAATTACACATAGAATTCCTGAATATGTGATTAAAGACTTTCAAAAAATTCTGAATCCAGCCAAATTGTCATTTTCAAGATTAAATGTATCAGCTGTCACTCATCAATTAATTACTGAATAATTTATGTTCTAAATGATAGAAAAGCAAGAATAAGACAGTCTAGTTGAGGCACTCAGAACTTCCACAGGGATATGAGAAGGTAAGGAGTTAAAAGGCCCTGAATTCATTGTGCTTGCTACTAACTGTCAGTGTGGCCTTTGAAAAGGGAACACTGTTCACCACTCACCTCAAATCCACTGTGAGGATTACACCAGTCCACATTAGATCTGACACATAATAGATATGAAATAAGTGACACATTACTTTCCTCTATGTCAACGGGTGAGAGAAAAGCTGACAGCCTTGAGCCAGACCCAGCACTGTCTATGGCTCACTGAAATCACATATGCTCCCCTTGAAGCTATTTGCCTAGCTTAGAGATGGAAACACCAGGTTATCATAACTTGATAGCCAATGATAAAACTGATCTAATTTCTTTGTTTTTACTACAAAATAACTATATTTGTATTTTTCATACACTATATTAAGATTCTGCTAGGAGAAAATATTACAGCCAGCATCCTGGTTGTTCAGCAGTTTAATTTCACTGGAAAGGGGAGGAAGTTGTATTCTGAATAAAGCAGGAGTTTGATCATCATCATAATTACCAGACACAGTCAAATTCAAGTTTCTGAAGCAAGTCCCGGATTGTGCTGAAGCCGAGTCACGTCTCTCTTCTTTCATCAGTCAATGCGGAGAGGCCAGCTCTAAGCCCAAGCTTGACAAATGGCCCTAAGGAGTCACACTACCTGAGTTTGAATATTGGATCCCCCACTTAACTAACTTGTAACCTGAGCTGATCAGTTAACTTCAAAGAGAGTAGGTCTACTAACTTAAAAAATCAGTAATGCTCATATTTAGATATGCTAATATTTTATTCCACTTTAACAGACTATATTGCATCTAATCATTTGGCAAAGACAGCAAAAGACATATTTTGACTGCAGACCAGAAATATGACTTAAGTTGCCATCTCATGTGAATATGACTTTCACATCTGGGAAATTTCATATTCTCATCATTAGTATTTACTATGTGACATTTTAATAACACTTAGAAGGGACAGTGTATGCCACAGGACAACTTGTATTTTCTAAAGTAGCAATCTGCTGGTCTCCTTGAACTCACAAATTATTTTTTCATGAACAGAAATCAGCTCATGAACAAGTTGTAACGTGTTGTTAGTAAATCGACGTTTTGTTTCAAAATCTTAATTGGGCTTGCAAAAACAGACATTTGTTCAAAAAAGAACATTCAATATTGTCAAATATGAAATAGTAAACATATCAAATTGAAAAAAAAAAAGACTTATAAAGAACAAAGTAAAACAACAGCTTCAAAGACATTTTAGTAGTAACTTTCTAAGCTGAAGTACCAGAGCACATGGAAACAGCTTCTTCCAGGTCAGTCAAGGGTCATAAAGGTATGGAAATGCAAGTAACTGGCAGGAAGGACTAGGCAAAGCACCCATGTTTACATAAAAATGGTACAGTTAAGTCCTTTCAATTATGAACAGGCAATTTCTTATTCTGAAATTCGAGAAATACCTTAGGGCTCAAAACTACATTCCAAAATGCTTGGCGTCTGGTTCATTTCCGGAGGAGATGCACACAACAGTCTCAAAAAGCAAAAGCAGGAAGCAAGAAAAAAAAATTTGAAATTCAATTTATTGAAAGCCAATTTCTAAGAATCTGACTTTAAACTTAATGGCACACATCATTAGGACACTTAAGTTTCTCTGGCTAACACAACAAATATATTCTGCTTATCCTTCGGTTATAAAAATCCTATCATAACCATAGCTACATAAAAGCTTTCTTGGAATTACTTCTAGTTTTTAGTCACTCTTGTGTTACTGAAAGACGAGGAAATAAACTCCAAAGCATTAAATCACTTACCCAAAAGTAAGTCGCTTTAAGGATCTAATTGTCTGAATATAATTTCCACAGCAACCCAATGACTATCAACTATGGCGTTAAGGTAACAATTTATACTTGTACCATGAAACGTTATCAAGATATAAGCTCTTATACGTGTTCCATGAAACCATTCAAACCAATGTGGCAATTCCAGGACCCTTATTTTTCGCAATCTACACATAGTACCTCAAAAAGAATAAATCACAAGAATTCGTATCTCATAAAATAATATAGGGAATCGAGTGTCATTACCTTTCTTATTTCATCCAGTACCGTTTCAAAGGACTTTTTATCCATCTTGACTACTATCTTGACGGGGGTTTAACAGTTAAACTTTCAATTACAAAACGTTCATCCCTGGTCTGCCCCGCTGACAGTAAAAATATTTTATAGTCGAGGAGGAAAAAGACTCCACGAGCAGAAGAAAGGATGCGAAGAGGTAGAGAGTATTGCAAACTCTGCAAAAATTTCTAAAAACGGAGGTTTAGAAAAACTTTATTAAAAACAAAAATAACTCCCGTCAGGTCTGCCTAGCTTCTTCACACAAAGCGTGAAGGCAGCCTGGGGAGGAGCTCGGCTGCCGGGGCTGAGCGCCGTTTCCTGCAGCCGAGGGCCAAAGCACCTGCCTCTGAAGCTGCGCGGGCGGCAAGAAAAGAGGCACCGCCTCTCGGCCCACACCAGCGCCCCTCAGAGCTGCAAACCCGGACTCATGGCTCGGCTCGCGCTCACCCCCAGCCGCTCCACCTGACTGCTGGCCCCCTTAGCCCTGGCAGCAGGCTCTTTGTTATCAGCTGCCGCGGCTTCCGGGAGCCGGCCGGCGGCCGGAGGGAACCAGGCGCCGGGGGAAGAGGGTCGCGGCCTGCGTAGGGGGACTCCTGAAAGGCGCAAACCCAACAAGCACCAGGCGCCCGGCCCGGTCTCCCCTGCAGCCCCCACCAGCTCAAAGGGACCTACGATTATCCCGTCGCGGCCGAATACACTCAACTCTGCGTTGCCAGGTTGGGCCGCTCTTTCCTGAAAGCCCGTGGACGTGGTCCTAGTGTGGGAATATAAGCATCCATTGCTGATGCCTGAACGTCCCGGAAAAAGATACGGTTGAAATTCTTCCCACAGGCCGGAAGTAATTATTTTTAGTGCCCTCCCATTATGTTTCTTGTTTGTGCTATATTTTGATTGTTCCATCTAAATTAGAAGAATTGACGTCCATCGGTTGAGGCATATATGTAGGCACCCTAATTTTGGCGGCCGGGCGGAGTCCGGGTCGTGGACCGCCCCGAGGGGCGGGGAAAGGTGGTCACGGAGTCTCCCCACCCGCAGGCACCTGACGAGGGACCGCGACCCAGGGAGGGGCCGGACGTCCGGAGTTGGTCTCGTTGGTCCGGGTCTCTGCTCCGGTTCGTTTTAAAAGCCTGCGTCTCCACGGAAGAGAGACTGGAGATAGGGGTTCCAGGCCGACCCTCTGCAGCCACGAACTCGGACCCGAGGGTGTCGGCCGCCTTCACTGTCTCGCGGGTCCTCCCTCCTCCCATGGCCGTGGCGAGATTCTGGGTCTGCGCCGCCGCTGCCGGCTTCTTTCTCGCCTTCCTGGTTTTACATTCGCATTTCTGCGACTCTCCAGTGAGTGGAGTAGCGAGGGAAGGACTGTCGGGGGTGTGGATGGCACTGTTAGGAGGCGACGCAGCCGTGGTGGATGGAGGCGGCGGATCCTGCTCTCTCACTACCTTATTTGAAAGCCTGTCACTGACACCTTTTCCCTTGACTCTTAAGTGTTGAAAAGTTTTTCTGTGGTGCATCGCTATTTTCCTTATTTTTTCTTTCCTAACTTTGAAATAATTTGCGGATTGGTCTTCTTGGTCTTTAGACATTCGTACGTATTAAGAGACCATTTATTTGGAATTATTTCAGTCCAGCAAAATTCTAGTTATCAAGGCATGCTCTAAAAAGAAAGTCATTCCCCCATTCCTTCCTCTTTTTTTCTTACGTAGAGGGTCAACTGAATCTTAATCTTACGATTTTATTTAAGGTTTTGAGGAACTTTGCTTTTCAAATTTCCTGGAAAACTGAGAGAATTCTTTACCGGCTGGATGTGGATTGGCCTAAGCAATCAGAGTATTTTACTGGAGCAACATTTTGTGTTGGAGTTGACTCCCACAATGGATTGGTTTACATAGCACAAGTGAGTAAAATAGAAATCGTGAACAATACGAAGAAAACAACAACCTTACTATAATATCCAACCATATGCATTTATTTTATGCTAATTGTACAATTTATTTTTGAGATAGTTTCAAGTATTTTGGTATTGAATGTGAAAGATATTACACATAATATTGTTGGGGTTTTGAAACTGGTTTCTCAAATGTCGCTAAATTTCTAAATTAACTTTAATTTTTGTTTCCCTTTGCCAAAATAAAGATTACATTTCCTTAAAACTGATACTATCTAAGAAGTTATTTTGTATACCTTCAGAGAGGGGATAACATCCCAAAGGTATTAGTGTTTACAGAGGATGGATATTTCCTACGATCCTGGAATTACACAGTTGACACACCTCATGGTATGTTTGCAGCCAGTACACTACTTGAACAATCCATCTGGATCACGGATGTAGGAAGTGGTATGTGTAGTAATATCTATTAAATTATCTTCCTAAAAAAATCCTGTCTTTACTCATATTCTTGCTTGTGCAGTTTCAAATCAGAGTTGCTGAAACTACTGACTATTTCTCTAATGCTACATGAAATAACATGTTTCTTTATCTTTGTATTGTACTTCTGCAGAATCAGGAAATTTAACAAGGAGGCTATTATCATGATCTTTACTTGAATTTGTCAAGGGACTTTTCCTCTTTTTATTTTAATTTTAGATTAATAGGAAGGTACAAATGATTAGGTTAGAGACACATCGTTTGTGTTTCTAAAGTAAAATTCAAGTTGTAGTTGAGCCCTTCATCTGGGTGTGTGCCGTATGCCTTTACATTGTACACATTAGATGAGTGCTTACCAGTATCCCTCCCTCATCCCTTTTCCTCTTTCCCTCCTCCCCTCTGCCCCCCACTTGAATAGACTTGTGTTCTTCTCTCCTGTGGTCATGTAGTTTTTCTGTTTCATATTAGTATTGGGTACATTGGATATTTGTGTTTACATTCTTGTGATACTTTCCTAAGAAGAAAGTGTTTCAACTCCTTCCAGGTTGATACAAAAGATGTAAAGTCTATCTTTTTTTATGACTGAAAGTACTCCATGGTATACATATAAAGCAGTTTGTTAATCCATTTCATGGGTTGATGGGCACTTGGGTTCCTTCCATGTCTTGGCAATTGTGAAGCTGCAATAAACATTCTACTGGAAATGTCCTTGTGGTAAAATGATTTATTTTCTTCTGGGTAGATAACTAGTAATGGGATTGTGGGATCAAATGGAAGGGGACTTTTAGTTCTTTGAGAATTCTTCATGTTTCTTTCCATAGAGGTTATATTAGTTTGCAACCCCACAAGCAGTGCAAAAGTGTTCCCTTTTCTCCACATCCATGACAGCATCTGCAGCTTTGGGATTTTGAGATGCAGGCTAATCTCATTAGAGTTAGTTGGTATCTCAGAGTGGTAGTGATGTGCATTTCTCTGAGAATTAGGGATGATGAACATTTGTTCATGTGTTTGTTGGTCATACATCTGTCATCTTCAGAGAAGTTTTTGTTCAAGTCTCTTACCCACTTATAAATGCGGTTTGTTTGCTCTTTTTTTCTTGATTAATTTGAGTTCTCTGTAGATTTCTAGTTATCAGCCCTTTGTCAGATTCATAACGTGCAGATATCTTTTCCCATTGTGAAGGCTGTTTGCTTTAGTTGTGGTACCCTTAGCTGTGCAGAAGATTTTTAGCTTGATTATGGCCCATTTATTTACTTTTGGTATTGCCAAAATTGCTAAGGGGGTCTTTTTCATAAAATCTTTTCCCAAACCAATAGTGTCAAGAGTTTTCCCACACTTCTTACTGGGATTTTTATTATTTTGTGGGTTAAATTTAAATCTTTTATCCAGCAATTGTGAAGCTGCAATAAACACTCTAGTGGAAATGTCCTTGTGGTAAAATGATTTATTTTCTTCTGGGCAGATACCTAGTAATGGGATTGTGGGATCAAATGGAAGGTGACTTTTAGTTCGCCAGTGGTGAGAGGCATGGGTCCAGTTTCAGTCCTCTACATGTGGCTAACCACTTCTCCCAGCACCATTTATTAAATAGGAATTCTTTTCCCCAGTGCATGCTTTTGTTTGGTTTATCAGAGATCAGGTGGTGATCATGGCTGGGTTCATCTCTGGGTTCTTATTCTGTTCTGTAGATCTGTATCTCTGTTTTTCTGCCAGTACCATGTTGTTTTAATCTCTATAGACTTGTAGTATAACCTGATGTCTGATAATGTGATGCCTCCAGATTTGTTTTCATTTCTGAAAATTGCATTGGCTATTCAGTGTTTTTTTCTGGTTCCGTATAAAACAAAGTACTATTTTTTTAAGTTCTTCTAAATATGACATTGGTGTATTAAATCTGTGGATAGCTTTGGGTAGTGTGGACGTTTTATCCAGACATGAACATGTGCATGG
Source organism: Galagoides demidoff (assembly GCA_963574575.1). NCBI lineage: Eukaryota > Metazoa > Chordata > Mammalia > Primates > Galagidae > Galagoides > Galagoides demidoff. The sequence continues at coordinate 24,505 of CAUYQV010088433.1, forward strand.
TATGTCCTTCCACTGATTGACATCTTCTGCTGTTCCTTTTTTCAGTGTTTCATAGTTCTCTTTGCAGAGATCCTTCATGTCCTTTGTAAGGTATATTCCCAGGTATTTTATCTTCTTTGAAGCTACTGTGAAGAGGATTTTGTCTTTGATTTGATTCTCAACTTGACTATTATTGGGACATATTAAGTCTATTGATTTGTGTACATTAATTTTTGACCCAAGACATTGCATATGCCTTCATCGCTTCCAGGAACCTTAAGGTTGAGACCCTGGGGTTTTGCAAGTATAAGATTTTATCATTGTTAAAGAGGGAAAGTTTGACCTCCTCAGTCCCCATTTGAATACCCTTGATGTCCTTCTCTTGCCTATTGTATTGGCTAGAACTTCTAGCCCTCTAGTGTGGACAATGGCTATCCGTACCTGGTTCCAATTCTAAGTGGAAATGCTTTCAGTTTTACTCCATTCAGTATCAGATTGGCTGTGGGTTTGCTGTAGATGGCCCCCTACCAGTTTAGAAATGTTGCGTCTGTGCCTATTTTCTTAAGTGTTCTTGTCTGAAAAGGATGCTGAATTTTCTCAAATAGTTTTTCTTCATCTGTTGAGAGGATCATATAGTCTTTGGTTTTGCTTCTATTTATATGGCAAATTATATTTATAGATTCATATCTGTTGAACCAACCTTGCATCCTTGGGATAAAGCCCACCTGATCATTATGTTTAATTTTTTAAATGTGTGGCTCTATTGTCTTTCCTAGGATCTTATTGAATATATTTGCATTGATATTCATTAATGATAGGAGTTTGTGTTTTCCTTTTTTATTGATCCCTTCCTGGTTTTGGTATCAGGGTGATTATTTTGTAGAACATGTTGGGGAGGATTCTTTCGGAATAGGTTCTGCAGTATAGATACTAGCTCTTGCTGGAAGGTTTGGTAGAAGTCTGATGTAAAACCATCTAGTTCAGGACTTTTTTTTGGAAGGTTTTTAATTGTTGTTGCAACAATTTGGTGCTTGATATTGGTTGATTGAAAATTTCTAGTCCTCGGTGAGTTTAGGAACGTGGAGTGATTCAAGGTATTATTTCATTTCCTCTATGTGTCAGTGGTTCTCAACCTGTGAGTCACGACCCTTTTGGATTGTATTAAAGGTTTGTGGCATTAGGAAGGTTGAGAATTACTGCTCTACATTTTCAAATTTCTGGGCATAGAGTTTTTTGTAGTAATTGTTGAGGATCTTTTGTATCTTTGCAGTATCAGTTGTTGTTTCTACCTTTTAGTTTCTGATTGATGTTATTAGAGATCTTACTTCTCCATTTCTAGTTAGTCTGGCAAATGGTTTATCAATTTTATTAATCTTTTCAAAGAACCAACTTTTTGTTTTGCTGATCTTCTGAACAATTTGGGTGTTCTCAATTTCATTTAATTCTGCTCTGATTTTGGTGATTTCTTTTCTTGTGGTTTGGATTTGGATTGTTCTTCCTTTTCAGTTCCTTGAGATGGGTCCATTAGGTTGTTACACTTTCTTTTTTCTGGATAACAGCATCTAATGGTACAGACTCCCTCTAAGGACTGCCATTGCTGTATCTCACAGGTTTTGATAGCTTGTAGCTTCATTGTCACCCTAGAGATTCCCTCCTTGACCCAGCTGTCATTCATCATGAGGTTATTTAGTTTCCATGACTAAACAAGGCACCTCATGAAGACTTCTGTTGTTGTTGGCTTCTACTTTTATTCAGTGTTGGTCTGAGAAGATACAAGGTATAATTTCTATTCCTTTAAAGTTGCTGAGATTTGCTTTGTGCCCAAAGACAATGATCAGTTTTGGAGGATGATCTGTGGGCTGCTGAGAAGAGTGTGTACTCAGTTAGGATGAAGGGCTCTGCATGTGTCTGTTAAGCCCACTTGTTCTGAGGTTGTGTTTAAATTCTTTGCTTCTTTGTTTAGTTTCTGCTTGGAGGAGCTGAAGGGACAATTGTGAGTTGCTCTTCTCAGATGAAATAGCTCTAAACGTCTTCAGTGAAGCCAAATAACATGGCAATCTCTGAAGGTGGATGAATGGGATCCTTGACTCTCATTTTAGTTTCCCAGTGTTCTTCCAAAAGAGATTGAGCTAAGAAACTAGAACTACTATGTTGCCCAAAGTGCAGAGATTTGGAGAAACTGGTGTTAAGGTTTTTGAAATTCCACTGACTTGAGCATGTCTGAAATCTTTCCACCATCAAATATTCTTAGTAGAAAATGCTGGTAAATGAAGTGAGCATAATTGAATTTACAGCTGTGGAGAAAGTTTTCAGAGAATGTGATGTGCTATGACTTCAGACAAGGCAGTGCCAGAGAGAGGTGGGCATTACCTCAGGAATGAGTGGGATTGTAATGACAATATTTCCATTATTGTTTGGCCTACTTCTTGAATGTTTTCTGGATAAAGATACCTAATGGACATCCTATTTACCCATTTGTGGCTAATTCAGTTACAATTTTTTGGAAGTAATGAGGCCTCAGTTTTTATAAATACTGTCCATTACCAAAGCTGTTCTTAGAACCCAAAAGATTTCTAGGTCTTAGCTGATGGCCTGTTTTTTAAAGCTGTATTTTAGATGGTAAGATTCTGGTTAAACCAAAAAAATCTAGATTATCTCTGAGTTCTTTGTATTAATAATATTATAATGAGCTTGGACTGTTTTCACAGTTTTCCTCCCAGGATTCACGGTTAAGTTGTGTCATTCTATTCATGTGCTTCTTTATGACCTCACCAATTTCTAGAAATAAAAAGGGCACAGATGATCTCTTCATTCTTTCCATTAAAACTTTTTTTCTTAAGTACATATCTGAAGATAGTTTTTACATTCTCATTTTCCAAAGGAATACATTTTCTCTGTTCAAAAGTATGGTGCCCCTTAAAATCAGCCCCTTAAAAAAAATACATTATTTGGTAATATTCTATCTCTTTTGTTAGTTCTTTAGAAACTTTGAGGGTTTTGTGTTCTCTTGTTACTGTACAGTGAAGCTCAAGTGTCCAAATCAAGTATAAGTCAAAATGTTTTTCAAGGTAGAATTGTCATGTGAGCTGACTCTTCTTACTGCTGGGCCTGATGTATCCATTTAGCCTTTGGAACACCTGTCAGTTTGGTCTTACGTGCCTTCATGTTTATTTCTGTTAACTGCTTTATGATTTTCCTAATATCCTGCTTTATGCTTTTGCTTTTAAGATGATTGTAACTCAAAGAAAGAAATTTTAATGTGAGAAATAAGATACTAGTGATTTGGGAAAGATATTTTTTCTTAGGAAAGGAAAGTTGAGGGGCTAAGTTTTGAATTTCTTTTCGCTAGGAGAAAATGTATTTTAGAAACAGTAGCACCACAGAGAATTTTTTTGTTGACCTACTGAAACCAAAGGACTGTATGTGAATGATTGAAATACCAGTTTCAAATGTAAGTTGTTTCTTTTACAACTGCTTGATTTCCTTTTACAAACATGGTTATTCATGGCCATTAGAATAAAAAAGAAAATGGTACACCAGTAATTTGATAGCAACATGAGGTTTCTATATAATGAGTCTTTGGGGGGAATTACTTATTTGAATTTAGAATCTACCTATTTTGGATAACAGAGATTTTGATTATTGAACAAGTGTGGCTATAGAACTTAGGAAGAAGCTCTTGTGTCCATTATAACATTTCTTCATCTAAATCAATAAGCCTTTTTTTGCTGTTTAATACTTACCAAATTTTTGCTCTCAGCTTACTTGAAAAATGTGATTATACAGTTTTGTTTGTAAGATGTGCATCTCTATCTTTACAGGATCCTATGGTCATACTATTAAAAAATACAATTCCTTTGGTGATCTTGTTCAAATCTTGGGTACCCCAGGCAAAAGAGGCACTGGTTTGAATCCCCTGCAGTTTGACAATCCTGCAGAATTGTATGTTGAGGACACAGGAGATATTTACATTGTGGATGGAGATGGAGGATTGAATAATAGATTGATCAAACTGTCCCAAGGTATGTGGCCTAGCTTTCTATGGTATTATAAGAATATTACAAATTAGATTTAATTTATTTGATACTTGTTATAATGTTGTAACAGTGTTATATATAAAACTATGTGTAAAGAGGTAAAATGCATTACTAGAAAACACTGGAAGACAGATAGATGTGATTGCCAACAGTTAATGATTCTGATAACAGAGTTACTTATTCTTTACCTTTAAAGGCAAGGAGATCCTTCCAAAAGGAGCCTGAGGCAGAATAAGAGTTTATAGGGCTCAAGAGATAACTGGATATCCTCTCCAGTTAGGAATGAAAAAGCAAGGGACCCAGAGTCCCAGAGTCGGGCATTCTAGACGTTGAGTGCCTGCTCTGTGTCCTGTGGTCTCAGGAGACACAGGTCTGTTATGCATGAAGCAATGACAAGTTGTCCATATTATTGATTCTTATAGTAAAATAGGAATTAGGAGGAGAAACTAGATTGATTGGAGAAGGAGGACAAGGTTTCTTAATGGAAGTAGTTCTTAAATTAGTTTTGGTGAGAGAAGATGGGGGTGAGGGGAACTTCATGGAGGTTTTATACATGGCTCACAGATGGTTATTAGCAGGAAAGGAGGTGAAGGTACACTTTTCCAACGGTGTAAAATAAAATTTGGGATGTTCTTGAAAAATTATTTGAGGATTTTTAAAGGCACTTGTGACTATAAAGCATGTTGGAGGGAGGGTTTGAGTAGAAAAGTGATATTACAGAAGCAGAGTTTATATAAGACTGTTATAGTGAGGTCTGTTGTGAGTGAGGACCATCATTTGGAGGCTGCGTGGTCACTTTATCACTTAGTAACTGCATTTTATCAGTAACAGTTAAAGGGATGCAGAGTGAGGATTAAACAAGAATCCAAAAAAATTCTATGAAAGAAACCACCACATTTACGAGACAGATTTAATGAGTTTGTTAGTTTCTAATGGCTTCTATGACAGATTGTCACAAACTAGGTGACTTTAAACAATACAGATTTATTCTCACTATTTCAGAATTCAGAAGTTTGAAATCTGGTAGGCCCTGGTCTCTGTAAAGGCTCTTGGGAAGGAGTTTGCCTTGCCACTTGTAGCTTCTGGTGGCTCAGACATCCCTTTGCTTGTCCTAGCATAACTTCAGTCTCTGCTCCATCTTCCCATGTGTGTCATATCTCCCTCTCCTTTTCTCTTAATGAGGATTTGGGACCCACCCTAAATCCAGGATGAACTCATCTTCCTATCTTGAGAGCCTTAACTTAATTACACCTGCAAAACCCTATTTCCAAATAGGGTTTTGGCACATTGGTTAAGTACCAGTAATGAGGACATCATCTCTTTGGAGGAGCACAGTTCAGCACACTACAGTGGGTAACAAAGGAAATAGACTGTAAAAACATAGAGTGAATGTTTAAGCTCAGTGGAACAGTAATATCAAATAATGTTAAGTTATGAAAGGGAATCAGTTTGCGGGGGAGGATGACATCAACCTTAAATAATGATTTTGAAGCAATCACAAAAAATTCAAGTTAAGATAATAATTAAAGAATTAGATTGGCTCGGTGCCTCTGGCTCAATCCACTAAGGTGCCAGCCACGTATACCTAAGGTGGTGGGTGTGAATCCCCAGCCCGGGCCCACCAAACAACAATGATGGCTGCAACCAAAAAATGGCCGGGCATTGTGGCGGGCGCCTGTGGTCCCAGCTACCTGGGAGGCAGAGGCAGGAGACTCGCTTGAGCCCAGGAGTTGGAGGTTGCTGTGAGCTGTGATACCATAGCACTC
>CAUYQV010088436.1:0-16038 GCA_963574575.1 Galagoides demidoff
TCCCTCCGATGATCTTTCCTCTGTGAACATGCATCCCTGCAGTCTCTTTCTGTCCGAATGTTCTCCTCCTATAAGGAGACCATTTAGACTGGGATTAGAACCCTCACTTTGGGCCTCATTTTAACTTAATTGCCTCTCTGAAGATCCTGTCTCCAAATATGGGGTCACATTCTGAAGCCCTGAACTGTTGTGGGATGAGGGATTCAAAATATAAATTTTAGGAATACACCCTTTGGTCTGTAATCAATTGTAAACAAACTGAATAGCCATTAATAAGTTGTGATGCATCTCTACAATGAATACCATATAGCCATGAGACATAATTAATCTATTTCTTACGACTTAAAACACTGAAAATTAATGCACTTCTCAAGATGCATTAATTTTTTTTCTAATGTCTACAAAAGATATGTTGACATATTAAAAAGGCATAGAGCCTGGGCACCCTTCCTTCCTGCCTTTCTTTCTTTGGGATGTCATGTTGTTCTCTTCCTCCTCCCCCACCTCCCTCACTCCCTGCACTCTGCGCTAATTGTCCCTTGCTCGTGTCTTCCCAGCCTTACTCTGTTCTCTCTCTCTAATATAAAATAAACTTATACTTAAACATCCTAAAAAAAGAGTCTGACTAACAGACAGACACACACACAAACATATTTGCTTTCAGATTATCCCAGGAAGGATAGGCAAAAGAAGAACCAGTGTCCACTCGCAGGTGAGAGAGAGACATCTCACGACCTAGGAGTAGGAAGGAGATTATTCGGTGCTGTTTATTATTTTATAAGGTGTCTGCATCTTTTTTTTTTTTTAAAGGAAAGACAAATAAAGAAAAGTTTAAGAGAAAAAGTTCTAACAATTTTTAGCCTATGCAAAAAAAAAAAAAAAAAGTTAATGGTCATGGCCTTAACTAAAAATATGAATGCAGAAATAAAAAATAAATAAATCAATGAATTTGAGGGAATCAGCAGCCATGACACTCAAGCACTTCTTTCTGAAGACCTTTGCAAAGATGTTGTTATAGTGTCATCCTTCTGATATTTCAGGTAATTAAATCTCCTTCAGTAAGGTCATGCCCATGTAATATTGACTCCACGGTAACGTCAGTCCTATTATATTGAGCTGCCAGTGTGTTACTCCACTTGTGAGACCATATTCTGCTAGACTACACCACAGACACATTAAAATGAGTGGAATATTAAATTAACTGTCACTCCGTCACTGGGCATATTATCCGTCTCCATTATAATGCAGGGCAGCTTTCTTGAGGGGCCTGGAAGACTTTTTTGGTATTGTCGGTAAGTTTGTGCTGTCTCTTTGATGTCGGTAGATATTTAATTTAATTATCAGGGTTGAATGAACTTGGTGTGGCTGAGTGATAGCGAACTACTCTGTGGAAACGGAACAGTCCACAAACAAATTAGTTCTCCAGATGTGGAGGTTTATAAATAACCACACAGGTGCTGTCAGTGGGTGGGGGTGAAGAGGGAAGACAGGGCATTGTGAGCAATAGTGAAATATTTTCTGAAACTGTGGGAAGGGCATTTAGATGCAGTGAAGAGTTTGATTTTGTATTTTTCTATTACAGGAATAGCCTTCAAACTGTTTCCTTTCTTATCCCAATCTGGATTCTAGTGTATATATAGCATCTACTCTCTGACCCATCTACCTGTACCCTTGTTCAAGCCACCATATGTAAACTATGGAAACTAGTTTCTAACCATTTTCCCTTTTCCAGTCTCCTCCACTAAAATCCTGCCACTCGATAAATATTTAAGATAAGTACAGCCAATCAAATAATAACCTTGTTTAGAGTGATTCTGAAGGCTCCCTGTTGATTCCCTTGGCTCAAGGGAAGAAGCTTAATTCTTCTGATGGTTCATATTCCTCCCTCCATTCCAACCCCCCTGAATTCCCCCTCTTATGCCTTACATCCATCTACCCTGAGATACTCCCAGTATCCTGAATGTGTCAAATATATGCCTGGTCTAGAAGGATTCAAAAGGAATTGGTCTTTGAACATGAAGTGTCTAATAAATTTCCACCTAAAAAGAATGACTTTTTAAAATTTATTGTTATATTTTTAATTTTCTTCTGTCTTAAAGTTTTGCTGCAAAAAATTAAAATTCCTATCCATGATGCATTTAAATAAGAAAATATTTCTAAAATTCTACCAAAAGAATATCTTTCACAGAAAGAACCCTATACACAACAGCAGAGTGGATCTAGCTTGCATTAGTTCCATTCTGCTATTAGCAGCTTACAATGTCACCCTCTTATTTTCAAACTGAATAGTTAGTGATGGAGCTGACATCCAAACCTTAGAATATGGGAAAAGGAATGAAGAGATGGTTACTTTAATTTTGATTATAGTGATCCTAGTAGATTTTTTTTTTAAGGATCTGATTAATGTTTTCTACAGAATTTAAGAATAATACTATTGACTATACAGCTGACTGAACTGCCTTATGTAAAAAAGTTACCTCCTCTAAAACCCATAAACCTCACCTGAAAATAAAAGGTGTGTGATAAGATTAGATTATAGCAAAGCCTAATAATGGTAACATGAGATAATATTGAATGGTTGAGTGTTATGTAGCCAAATCTATATTAAGTGCTCTATTTTCATTACTGAAAATGATTGCTAGGATGACTGTGTCTTTTCAGGGGCTGTTTTAGCAGACCCATTTCACAGGTGGAATTTATGTGAAGGAATAACTTTGGAGCCCAAATCTTCCTCTGAGAACACTGACTATATATTCTATGTTGCCTAAAACAACCCGGTTCAATTACTCTACTTCATTATCTACAAGAATATCATACTTTTAATTATTTGTGCTTTGACTTTTAACTTGTTTTTAGATGTGCATAAGTAGCTACTAACTTCTTAGACATGATGTCCATTTCATAGGACTGATGGCAAAGCTATTGTATTTTTTCTTTATGCATTCACAAATATTGCTAACATTTTTTTAGAAAAACCGAGAAATATTGATTAATAGGTTAGCAAAATTCCCATATAATAGAAGGATAAACATAAGTTTTCAAGGGCTTTGAACATTTCCAGGTATTATGCATGATGTGTATCAGGGAAGCACAGGCAGCTAGGTTTAGGGTTATTTCGTATGTACCAAGGCAAACAGGCATCAGAAACTGGCGTTTTCATTGAGGTTCTTCCAAAAAGATGGTTCATAAATATGTCTACTGATTCAGAACCTTCAATTATAGCTTTCCAGGAGTTAGTTAGGAAGAATAAACCTATTTTAACCAGACAAAAAATGGTCCACCTTGGACATCAGAACCGAACTTGTTTGGCATTCAGAAGACATGGCGCCAGATGGCGAGGTTGGTGAGGATGCTTGGAAACCAACTCATATGTGCAACTCTCAGAGGAAGTAAACGTGTATACCTTCAAAGAAAAGATCAAGATGGTCAAGTGGACTCTGGACACACTAGAGCTAGAAAGTACTACCGAGATCTGTGCTTTGATTGGAAAATCTGATTACAGCAGGGTTTTCACCCCTGCCATTGCTAACATCTTGGGCCAGAAGAATCTTTGTTGCATTTTGTCCAGCATAGCTTAGGAGATCTAGCTGCTGTCCTGCCTCTATCTTCTAGAATCAGTAGTTCTCAACCTTCCTAATGCTGTGACCCTTAAATATAGTTCCTCATGTTGTGGTGACTGTCACAACATTAGGGAGGTTGAGAACCACGGCTCTCGATGCTAATGTCACTCCATTCCTAGGGTGACAAAATCTCTCATTGTCTGTGCCAATTTAAAGATGCCATAATTTTGTAACTCCTCTCTAATTCCAAAGCAACATATATCAATATATCAAGTTTGGTATGATGTGCGGGAATTGTTTCAATTAGTATTGGGGTTTCTGAGACTATCCTCTCTTCTTTTTGTCTTTTAAAATATGCCCCATAATACAAACTGGCATTCGTCGAATCCATTTGTAAAACTATGTGTCAAAAACAGGAAATTATCGATTCAGAACAGAAAGTACTTGCTGTAATCCTTAACAAAGTAACACTAATATAATTAGCAATAAAAAAATGGGATGTGGGTAAAAAGTTTCAGAGTGCTAATTATCTTATTTGCATAAAAGGAAGTCAATCTATACTGCCTTAAATATGCGGGGAAAATAATGATTTCTAACCTCTTAATGAGTTTAATAATGTATTTTCTTAATTTCATAGTGATCTTTTAATAAATTATGTTCCCTGATGTGAAAAACATTTTAAACTCAGCAATTCTTTTAGTTTTTCTTGCTTTTTTAATCTTAAACTCAAAGAAAAGAAATGAAGTACACTCATTTAACTTATCAATACTAGTAGAAAGAATTTATTTAAGAATAGCTACAGTCATCTTGGCATCATCCATCTCTCTCTCTCTCTCTTTCTTTTCAATTATTGACTCATCACATATCTTTCCATTCATCCTTCCATCTATCTGCTCTTTCTTCCATTAAACTCTCTGTGTACACATAGAGACAGAGAGAGGTCTGCTTCTCATGAATTTGCAATGCTGTCATCATTACTAACATCTAAATATTAGTCACTTATTGGATGTGGTATTTGGTGCTATCTGTTCTTTCTTCTCTTTTGTATGTTTCTTGAAATATTAAATAAACAAGTATTTTAATAATACTAAAAGGGTTGTGATTTAAATAGGTAAACAGAGCAGATAGAGGTAAATAGTGGTTTATATGATTTGTTGGGCATCCAGATCACAAAGACTGTTTTGTTGAATGAGGAAAATAATATGTCTTAAGATAAGAGATGCAGGTATTATTTCTAAGTAGAATACGAATTCCAAGGAAAATAGGCATTTTAAATATTTTGTATGCCTCCCACAATGTCTAACACAGTCCCACATAAATGTAATGCCCACATAAATGTATCCCAAAGCAGTTTTATGTACAATTCATATTCTCTTAACCTATGTCCCCAAATGCAAAATTTCATGTGTCATCAAAAGCCCCCAACGTACTTGGTTTCCTAGCTCCTCCCTTACAATTTCACATTCCATCTAGTCTTGACTTTGCAACTTGACACACTCATCCCATCTTATCCTAGGTATGTTTGCCGGTCTCGATTCAGTTATATTTCCTGGTTTTGAAGCACTTTCGAGAGTTAGCAGTAGAAAATATTACAGAGATTAAGTATCAGACCATGTCATACTGTATAATAACCAGCTGGTACCAACCTCTCGAGAGTGGACACTTTGCAATTAGTGGCAAAGCACTGAATAAGCAGGTGCCATGGAACATAAAGGGATATATACTTATGCGTTTTTCATTGTGTCCTGTCCGATAACCAGAGTGATTCAAGGCATCCTCTGTATTCAGGAATGGAAAAAGGAAGCATTAATTTTAGGTATCTCCTCTTCAGGGATGGATTTGCATGTGGCAGGGTTTGTATCAATTAACCCTCGGTGAGGGATTGCAGGAGAGGGTCCTCTAAGAATTTAATTATTCAACTTCTTAGAAAAAGGAGGATCAGAAAAAAAAGAATGAATTGACAGTGATACCTAGCTCATGTTCTTTTGTCTGGGCCATGCCATTGAAAGGTTCTCTAGTAAAGAAGGATATTGAAGTGTCTGGCATTGATGGCTTCCTTCCCCCACTGCAGTGTGGAGCCAAGCGTACCTTCATTCTCATGTCTCATGGTCATAAAAATCACCCTTTCTTGGGTGGAATACTGGGTTCTAGCTATTATATTTCTATCTTTCATCAAGCTCACTCTGGTCAGATGTGAATAAACACATATGAACACATTGGTTAGGATTTACAGCAATAGAAAAGTTGGATCAACTTGGTGGAAGCAAATGCTTCTTGATTTGGGTACTATTTGGGTACTATTAAGAAGGAGGATTGTTTTAGCCAAAACTTGATTGGCACATGCTAGGTAGGAAAATGCTGTGGTATAACATTGGTGAACATGACATTCAAGTTCCTCTATTTCAGGAAACTACCTTATTAGAGCAATTTATTATTAAAAATGGGAAACCTAGGGCACAGACTAAAAAAAGACATAGAAATTTAAAATAAAAATAAAAACAAAAAATTGTGAGCATTAGAAAAATAGATAGATTCAGTGTTTGATATGGACAGAAGAAAGAGAGGGAAAGAGAAATTTAAGAAAAGAAGCAGTCAGTATTAAGACATCCAGAGTCAATAGGAGAGACAGGCTGGACAAGGTGGTCTCCAGACAATTGAAACAGGAAGGTTAAGTACTTTATTTTTCATATTCCTAGTCTTGTGATTTAATCAGAACCCTTAAAAAAAAGGTAGGGAGGGAGGAAGAAGGAAAGAGAGAGAAAAGAGAGAGATGAGAGAGAGAAGGAGGGAAGGAGGAAAGAAAGGAAGGAAGGAAGGAAAGAAGGAAGAGAGAGAAAGGCAGTCCCTATGTGTATGGAGTCCAGCTGCAGAAGTGTTTGGAGAAACAGAATTGCTTTTCTGAGAACTAACACAGGCACAGAAAAATTAGTGCACAGAGACGTACACTAATTCACTTAAAGAAAGAAATTAGAGGCAAGAATGTGACGGAAAATCAAATCCATCATTGATCAGAGTGGAGGGTCAAGAACTCAAATCTGCCTGTAAATGTGAGAACAATCCTATTGTAGTTGAAAAATCAAAAGACCGTTTGACCTAAGCTGACACCTGAGTTATATTGGGTGTTACTAAGACATTTTCTAAGTATAAATTAGAAAAACTGGACCAACTCCTACTGTGCCAGAAACATGCCTGAATGAGATTTAGAAACCGTACATTTTCATTGAGACTGTCATCAATTTTCTCAATGACTTGGGCCAAGCTATTTATTTTCCGTGGTCTCCAACAACAACTTTGGGACATCTGATCAGATGTTCCTTTAAGATTTTTTGCCATCTAAAGGTGTCCTGGAATGGGTCAATTATATTGACTATGACAGGATGTATCTGTCCTTTGCAGGTTACTGGTCCTTCTCTATTTTTGTAAAGATATTCTGTGTTATTTATAGTAGTAACATAACAAAAAATGTGCAAAAGACCATAAACAGACATCTATCTTAAAAAGACATATACATGGCCAACAGCTATATGAAAAGATGTTCACCATCCCGAATGGCTAGGGGAGTGGTAATCAAAATGACATGAAGTGTCACCTCACACCTGCTAGGATGGAGGTTATAATATAAAAAAATTGTGCTGGCGAGGATGTAGTGCAGTTGAAGCTCTTGTACATTGTTGCTGGGGATGTAACATGGTCTAGTAGCTGCCATGGCAGAACATATGGAAGTTCCTTGAAAACCTAAAAATAGAATTTCCATGTGATCCAGAAATCCCACTTCTGGGTATCTACATAAAAGAATTGGAAGCAAGAGCTCTAAGACATATGCACACTCCCACGTCCATTGCAACCTTAGTCATGATAGCTAAGATATGGAAACAACCTAAATGCCCATTGATGAATGGATAAGGAAAATACGATGCACACATAACAGACCTTTATAAAGTTTTCAAAAACAAAGTCCATATGCTGCCCAGTGGATGAACCAAGATAACATGCTAAGTATACAAGCCAGACAGGGAAGAATGCTACATGATTCCATTTGCACGAGCTTCTAAAATAATCAAATTCACAGAGTAGGACGGTGGTTTCCAGGGGCTGGGAGGAAACAATGGGGAGTTAGTATTCAACAGGCACAAAGTTTCACTCATACAAGATGAATAATTTCTAGAGATCTGTTTTGTGACATTGTGCCTCTAATCAATACTGGATTATACATATAGAAGATTTGTTAAGAGGATCTATCTCATGTTAAGTGTTCTTACTGTAATAAAAATAAATATAATATTCACATTCATGCTTAGAGAGGGCTCATGAAACATGCATTATGAAGAATTTTTTTTTCTTCTTTGTTTTTCCTTGTATAGTAGCAACGGATCCAGCTCTATGAGTGATCTCTAAAAGAATAAATCTGGGAAAATAGCATATAATTACATGTGCTGCATTACCTACTAGTCATCATGCCTGAGTGAGGGCTGAGTGAGTTCTCTGAACGGTTGCCAGCCTCCCAGTCTTGGAGCTGAACAGCTTGCCCCTGGTTTAAAGACACCGTCTCACCAGGACACCCGTTTGGTTGGTCCCCTTTCCTTCTTTGTAGCTACAACTCTCTAATAACGTGGAGCTTTCTATAGGCTAGCTCAGCAAATTCTGCTCATTTAAAAAACATCAATCTCTTGGCTGGATTTACCTTCCCTTCAATGACTATAATTTAATTATTTTCATGCTGTGAAATGATAGATGGATCATTCAGAGCGGTACTGTGATTCGGAGTACTAGTGGAAGACTCTAATGGTTTGTCTTTGTCTGATATGAGAAAACTATTAATTAGCTGGCTCTCTTTTCTATCATGGTTTCTTTCTTTAAATTGGTGAGAATCTTAAAAATGATTAACATATTCAGTATCTGCATCTCAGCTTGGTTTGGAGGGTTCGATTGATTTTTGGAAGGTTGGTATCATGTTAAGGCAAGGGAAAGGACTGGGTATCAAATAAACCTAGGTTACATCTGGTCCCAAATAAACATAGGTTACATCTGGTCCTGCTTCTAGTTGTGTGACCTTGCTGTGTGACCTTGACCTCTTTAAATCCAGATTCTGTAGCAACAAATCAAAAGAAATCATGCCACTTGCCTCACAGTATAATATTGAAAATAAAGTTAGATAACATGTGTATAGCATTCAGAACAATGCCTTGCAATGGCCCTCAATTAATACTAGGTATTATTTTTTCTGTCTTTATGTGGGTTTCATTATCCTATACAGGTGAATTATGAGAGAACATAAAAACTTCAGTTATATAAACATCCCTCAATGTGTTCTTCCACTTGGCAATAGATATATTATTTCCCTGTTTCCTTGTCAGATAGCAGCACACAGCTGACTTAGGCACTTACCACTTAGAGCCAGGGCCACGGTTGGTGCTAAATACTAAGTTATTTAATTTTCCAGTTTGCAGGTCTTCAGAAACATTTATTTGCATTCATAAATCCTAATAAATATCATATAATGCAAAATGCAGGGTTCTTTAAATCCATCATGTCTGATCTACCCAAATTCAACCAATATCCTCTGTGCCATCATCTCACTGTCTCTTAGTGTTAACAAAAGCTTTCATATGCTGAAAGACAGTTATTGACACTGCTCAGTTTCTTTCACAGGCTAATTATTCCTCTTGCATACTGTTTATTGCTTTTAATTATTGTTTTGGGTGAATTATACTTACTGCTTTCACATGCAACTGTCTCTTATAATGTTGATTAGTTTTGGTGTTCTTCAAGATCATAGGTGTTGTTTTTCTTTTTCTTTTAACTTTATTGAAATTAACATGAGAGTACAACATTTAAATTAATTGTTCTCACTTTCAGGGTAGAGTTCCATTTCTAGAAGAGTCACTCACCCAAGGGACATGTTATACACCCTCACAACGTGCACATTAGGTCAGATCCCTCCTCATGCCCTCCCTCCTGCCATATGTCCTCCCACTGCCCCCTCCTTCTTCCTTCTACCCCCGAGCTGGACTATAATAGGGCTTTACTGTTCTTACAAACATGCAAATGTTTCTATATTGATTTCATATTAGTATGGAGTACATTGGATACTTATTTTTCCATTCTTGAGATAATTTAGTAAGAAGAATATATTTCAACTCCACTGAGATAAATATAAAAGATGTAAAGTCTCCGTCTTTTTAATGGCTGAATAATATTCCATGGTATATATATATATATATCATAGTTTGTTGACCCATTCATGAGTTGATGGGCATTTAGGTTGCTTCCACAACTTGGAAAATATGAATTGAGCTGCAATAAACATTCTCGTGCAACTGTAGTAGTCTTTGTGGTAGTATGTTTTTTGTTCTTCTGGGTAGATACCTAGTAATGGGTTGCAGGGTCAAAAGGAATATCCACTTTTAGATCTTTGAAGATTCTCTATACTTCTCTCCAAAAAGGCTATACTAATTTGCAGTCTCACCAGTAGGATAGAAGTGTTCCCTCTCTCCAAATCTGTTGTTTTGGGACTTTGTGATATGGGCTAATCTTGCTGGGGTTCGGTGATATTTTAGAGTGGATTTGATTTGCATTTCTCTAATGTTTAAAGACAATGAGTATTTTTTCATGTGTTTGTTGGCTATTCATCTGTCATCCTCAGAGAAGTTTCTGTTCAAATCTCTTGCCTACTTTTAGAGAGGGTTTTTTTGTACTTTTCTTAATGTTTAATTTGAGTTCTCTGTAGATTCTAGTTATCAGGCCTTTGTCTGATTCATAACATGCAAAAATCTTCTCCCATTCTGAGGGCTGTCTGTTTGCTCTGTTGGTGGTACTTTTTAGCTGTGCAAAAGTTTTTAACTTGATCAAGTCACAGTTATTTATTTTTGGTGTTGCTGCAATTGTTTTTTGGGGGGTGTCTTCCTCATAAAATTTTTTCCCAGGCCAATATCTTCAAGTATTTTCCCCACACTTTCCTCTAGAATTTTTATTAGTTCATGTCTTAAATTTAAATCTTTTATCCAACAAGAATCAGTTTTTGTCAGTGGTGAGAGGGATAGGTCAAGTTGCAGTCTTCTGCATGTGGATATCAAGTTCTCCCAGCACCATTTGTTAAATAAGAATTCTTTTCCCATTGCATGTTTTTGTTAGGCTTATCAAAGATTAAATGACAATATGTGGCTGGGTTCATCTCTAGATTCTCTATCCTATTCCACAGATATATATCTCTATTTTTGTGCCAGTACCATGCTGTTTTGATCACTATAGCCTTCTAATATAACCTGAAGTCTGGCAATGTGATACCTCTCATAAGTGTCATTTGTGATTATTGCTGAATCACCTATGCCAGTGTCTGGCTTATCACAGATGCTAAATAAATGATAGCCTAATATGTTAGAGTTGAAACTGAGTCAACTAAACAGATCTTTAAGAAAGGGTTAGGTCCACCACTTTCCTCTAGACCAGCGGTTCTCAACCTGTGGGTTGCGAACCCTTTGTAACAATGAAAATATGTTCTGCATATCAGATATTTACATTACAATTCATAACAGTAGCAAAATTACAGTTATGAAGTAACAATGAATGTAATTTTATGGTGAGGGTCACCACAACATGAGGAACTGTCTTAAAGGGTTGCAGCATTAGGAAGGTTGAGAACCACTGCTCTAGACTCTTCACGCTTCTCACAGGGTAAATAGAGAGATGACACTTAAAGTACATTTTATTTGAAGAGGAATCAAATGACTAGGTGTGCAATTGGTCTTGTCCAAAATATTCCTTGGCTAGCAAATACTCTTGGTATAGGAAATGAAGTAGAATTACCAAACCATAGAATTCTTGAACAGGGAGGTCCTACAGCTTTGAATCTTCCAACATTTGTCATCCTAACAGTATCAGGATAAAGGACTGTTGAGTCAAAGTATATCTACTTGAGAATTTACATTTTAACACTCTCCCTCCGTATAAATTGGAAAACTACTTGTTTTGTTCAACACACTCGAGATACACATCAAGAAAAGAATGAGATCCAGGAAGAAGATATTTAGTGATGATCACCTTTGCTAATCTTTTTATTCCTAGCATGATGTGTGCAGAATTTGGCCAATAGGAAACATAGAATCATTCTACCTTGTCATGTCAATTTCTTACTGTGAAGTGATTCTGTCAGCCCACATGGCTGTACCTCAAACATCAGGAAAGATTTCATAGCCATCCTTTCCTAGGATGACAGGTAAATAACAAAATCAAGCATTATACAAGGAATAGGTCCTTGCCTTGCCTTAGAATCAATATGTCTTTAAGGGAAAGAAGCACGCATTCTCTCACACTAAAACAAGCTAACCTATGAAAATAAAAAGTAAAATTTTGTTACAGGGTTATATCTTTTCTTTATCAGTCAGACCACTTTGCTCATAAATCTTTGGATAATTGGCTCTGGTGTGTCGTTAACTCCATGAAACCAGGCTCTCTGCAGAAAAGCTTTATACGATGTGACCTCCCTGAGGATATTTCTCTGAGTACTGCTCTTACATTTTCTCAAAAATGTTCAGCTTAAAAATCATTATAAGAGCCAATTGTTAGTCAGAAAATGCGGATTTGAATCGCTCATCTTGAAATCATGTTAAAAGAATGGCTCTTTTGACGGCAAGATTAAAACAGCAAACCATAAACTGATCCATGTATCAAATACATATTTCAGACCCAGACTTTTTCTACACCCATCTCCAGGAGGTCTGAACCTGAATATTCAGAAAGCATTGCCTCCCCCATCCAGAGCCTTGTACCACCGGCTAAGGCAAACACCCCTGCACCAGGCTAACACACATTCTCTCCCTTACCTCCTGCCTGGCATTAAGTTTTGCTGGTTCTACCATCTTCCTGATTACTGAAGCCAAATCTCTCCTTTTACTTCTTGAAATATTGCTCTAGTTTAAAATCTCATTATGTTTCAGTATTATTGTTACTAAATCCTTACGGTGACTTTTTTGCCTTCAAATTGTTCTCTACTTTTTTGGTCAGAATCTTCTATCAGAAACACATGCGTGATCTGCCTTCCTTCTTTACGTCCTCTTTCTCCCTCCCTCTCTTCCTTCCTTTTCTTTCCTCTGTTTCTCACTTTCTTCATTTTGTTCCTGCTTTCCAAGCTCTTCACCACCTTGAAGTTTATACTTCCCATTTCTATTGAGATGAATTCCACGTAACACGAAATAAACCATTTCACAGTGAACAACTTAGTGACATTTGGTGCATTCACAGTACTGTGCAACCACTGCTATCTGGTTCCATAATATTTTAACCTGCCCAAGAGGAAACCTCATAGTGACTCCCCATTAATCCCTACCAACCACTAATTGGATTTCTTTCTCTTTGGATTTATGTAGTCCAGATATTTCCTATCAATGGATTCATGCTATAAATGACCTCCGTGTCTAGCTTCGTCTACTTAGCAAAATGCTTTTGCAGGTCAGCTACCCTACAGCGTCTATCAGTGTATCATTCCCTTTTTATGGCTGAGTAACATTCTAGTGTATGTACACACCTCTAATATATGGACACTGCTTTTATCCATTTATTTTTCCATAAACATTTGAGTTTTTCTCCTTTTGATTAGAATGACTAGTACTGTTTTGGGTATGTCTGTGTATGTGTGTGTATTTTTTTTTTCTTTTTTTGAGACAGAGCCTCATTCTGTCACTCTGGCTAGAGCGCCCTGTTGTCATCATACTCACAGTAACCTCAAACTCTTGGGCTCAAGCAATCCTCTTGCCTCACCCTCCCGAGTACCTGGGACTGCAAGCACCCACCACCACATCTGGCTAATTTTTTTCCTATTTTTACTAGAGATGGAATTTCACTCTTGCTCGAGCTGTTCTAGAACTCCTGAGCTCAAGGCATCCTCCCCTCTTGGCCTCCAAGAGTGCTAGAATTATAGGCGTGAGGCACTATGCCCAGACTTGTACACATATTTATTTGAATGCCTATTTTCAATTACTTTTGGGTATATATCTAGGAGTGGAACTGATCTGTTATATGATAGTATTATGCACCTCTGTTTTCCAGAGCATCTGAACCATTTTACATTCTGACCAACAATGTACAGATGTTCTCATCTCTCCATCATTTCCTCAATGCCTGTTATTTTCTATTTGTTTAGGGAACTGTGACCATTCTAGAGTCTATGAAGTGGCGTCCCGTGTGGTCTGGATTTGCAGTCCCCTGTTGACTACTGATGTTGAGCATCTTCTCATCAACTTCCCACTTTCTTCACAACGTCCTGAGGATCTTCACTTGCCCCATACTCTGGCTTATCTCTTATTTCTCCCCCATACTCGGCACATTACTTTCTCACCCAGTCTAATTGTAGTTTCCTGGATAGGCCATGCTTTCTTCTGCCTCCGTGTTTATGTTGTTTGCATATTTGCCTATTTTTCTCCCGGCTGCTATTAATTCTTTAAGAGTTATTTCAGACACTGATTTACATTACAGGTAATGTATTCAAGTTTGCATTTTTTCTATTAATATAATTTATGATATCTTCATCCAGTTAATTGTCTCTTCTTAAGTACGCTACTTTGCTTTGCTTTTGTTATATCTTTTTTTTCTCACTTATTCCCCTTTCTATTCCATTTTATTTACTATTACTATTATTATTATTATTATTATTTTGCAGTTTTGGCCAGGGCTGGGTTTGAACCCTCCATCCCCAGCATATGGGGCCAGCACCCTACTCTTTTTAGCCACAGGCACCACCCTCTCTATTCCATTTTAAATTGTCTTTCCTTCATGTAGCCCTACTTCCTGAGACATGGTCATTTTTAATCCTCCAAGGGTTCTACACAGCTCTTACAGAACGTCCACAGTCTGAATATGGTTTACAGTAGGCTGAATGTTCTAGTCTTGAATGACTTACCCTGTCCCACCTGTAGCCTGGTGTTTATGAAGTGGCATCCTTTGTGGTTTGGATTTGCCCAGGTCTTTCTCTGCCTTCTCTCTTTCTTTTACTCTTTCCTTCTCTCTCTCCTCCCTCATCATTTTCCATTCCTTCTCTTTTCTTTCCTCTTATCTCTCTCTCTTCCTCCCCTCTTTCTATCTCCCTCTCTCACTTTCTCTCTCTTCTTATATCTCCCTTTCTCTCCCTCTCCCTGCCTTTTCTTCTCTCCTCCCTCTTCCTCCCTGTCTGTCTCTATCCCTCACTCCCCACCTTTCCCTTTTTCTCTCTCTCCCCCTCTCTTTCCCTCTCCCTGTCCTTTCTTCTTTCCCTCCCTCTTGCTCCCTCTCTGTCTCTGTGTCTCACTCTCCCCCCTCCCCTCCTCCCTCTCTCTCTCCCTCTCTGTCTCTTCCTCTCTTTCTCTCCATCCCTTTCACACTTTCCCAGTCATCTTCACTCTCATTCACCCTCCAGCTCCAGTTCGCTGCCTGTACAGGCTGCATCCCTTTGAGATCCTCCAGAGCCCCTCCTCCTCTCTCCTCTTCTCTCCTTTGTTATTTCCTAAACTCAGGAGCCTTCCCCCATCCTACCTGCTGCACAGTTAACTGTTGATCATTCCTGCGTTGTCTCCAAGTGTGCTTGCTACCTCAGGGATGCCTCTTCTGATCCCCTGCACTAAATTAATTCACTTTTAATATTTCCTCTCATACTCCTGAAATGATTCAATTTCCTTTTAAGCTCCTCTCTTGAGAAAAAACGAAAAGATATTCTGCAGCCAAATTGCAAAGAGCTGTACAGTTCTTCCCTACCAGGCAAATGGATTGTGGGATCCAGGGCACATTATTTGACATACTGAAATAAAACAATAATCAAATGATATAATGCAACTCAAATGTGCTCTGCAAAGGTATAATGTGTTATACAAATGCCAGGCATTGCTATTATTATCTCCTGACTCCATTCATCAGAGCACTCTTCCCAGGTACAGAATGAAAGTAGTGTCTCCCTGATGGCAGTATTGGGGCTACACTATTAACTCACTAATAAGGTTAAAATCCTGATTTCTATTCATTTGGCCTCTATTAAACCCATCAGCAACTATTTATAAAGGCTTCTAAAGAGAAATAAAAGAAATGTAGTTATTGAAGACAGAGTTAAAGGTGTATTACATCACTGATACCATGGAAAGTCATTCATTTAGCCTACGGTATCCCAGTGATACACAGAATCAGAATCACTTGTGGAAACTATAAAGCAAACAATATGAGAGAGTCTGGTACTAAGGATCCGGAAAAAAATGACTTGAAAACAGACAAAGAAGAGGGCAGGGTATATTCAGGTGACCATCCCTCCTTCCCCCGGGCCCCGCCGCCCACAACGGCAGCTGTAGAGAATGAGGTCAGAGTTGTCTGCAAGCAAGTTCAGTTACTTTCCATAGACCTGGTAGCTTCTTTTTTTTTTTTTTATTGAATGGTAACTATGTACATTAATGCACTTCTGGGGTACAGTGTGGGATTTTCACATGCAATCCGAAATACTTCCATCAAACTGATCAACACAGCCTTCATG
>CAUYQV010088438.1:0-47732 GCA_963574575.1 Galagoides demidoff
GCCCCATATACTGAGGGTGGCAGGTTCAAATCCAGCCCCAGCCAAACTGCAACAAAAACCAGCCGGGCATTGTGGTGGGCACCTGTAGTCCCAGCTACTCAGGAGGCTGAGGCAAGAGAATCACCTAAGCCCAGGAGTTGGTGGTTGCTGTGAGCTGTGTTTATGCTCCTCTACCGAGGGGGATAAAGTGAGAGGACTCTTGTCTCTACAAAAACAAAACAAAACAATAATGTCAACTACAAGTTTATCTGGTACAAAACAGAGACAAGATGAGATCAAACATTCTTCACCCAGGGACATCTCCATAATTGATTCTTCCTTTATTCCCTTATAATTCACAAATGCTTGTGTATCTTAAGTAAAATGTGGATTTCCTCAGCCTCACAAGAATATAACCAGTTGCCTCATTGCCCATCCCCCCCTTTTCTTTCCATATGCCCCTCTCTTTAAATACTGAATTCCCAAATCCCTCTTTGGAAAACAACAGCCACAGTTGCATCTGTGGCTTGTCTTTTTATTGAATGCATTCTCAACCTTTGGCTTAATAAACCTCCATTGATTGTGTAAAGAGAAAACCAAAGTTTCAGGGCCACCCCACCCCTGCACCTCCTTATGCAAAAGAGAAGACAAAAGCCTTGGACACTTGTGAAGAACTGACCTCACATATCATTCATTATTGAAATTTCCTGCTAATTGCCCATGAGCAAGGACATGCAAACTGTACCTATGCTTAGCACCTAAAACTAAAGCTTATCTGATTTTACGCTTAGAAAGAATTACAAGTTTATTTTATAGGTCACAGAACTGGAAACAAGACAGAATTAGACATTCTTCCACCTGCCCAGGGACATCTACATAATTGATGCTTCCTTTAATCCCCTTTTCCCTTCTAACAGTCCCATCATTTTTCTGTAACATGTGGACCTCACAAGAACGTAACCACTTTGTCTCATTAACCCCTCCCTCCTTCCCTTCTCTCTGTTGCCTTCAAAATGCTGAAAGTTCCAACTGCCCCTTTGGCAAAATAACTATAGCTTGTCTGTGGCTTGTGTTTTTCCTGGGTGTGTCCTCGAAATCTTGGCTCAATAAACCTTCAGTGATTGAGACCACCTTCATCTCAGTCACTTATCCTGGGTGTCCTGAATACAGTTTTAAAACATGCATATCCAAACATCTGAAGCTTTGGTCTTCATGGTGAACATCACCAGCATGAGACAATAAAAATTCTTTTTGTGTTGTTGTTTTACTATAAAACCAACACATTAAATCCAAAGGGTTTATATACTGAAAGAGTCTTGGCATCATGTGAGTGTCTGGCTGAGGGCTGTCTTCTGATCAGCATAGTAGAGCTGCCATGCAGGACACTTAGAGGAGCAACGGCCTTCCAGGTGAAGCCTCAGCCTCAGAGTTCCCAAGCTCTGTCCTGCTTCCAGCACTTACACGCGGAGGACCCAGAATGGAGGGGCTTTCTGGGTTCCAGTTGAGTCTTTCTAGAGCTGCACCATCTAACACAGTAACCACTAGCCTCATGTGGCTGTTTAAATATGCATTAGTTAAAATTACTTATGAATTTAATTTAAATCAGTTTTCTCATTGGAGTAGTTACACTTCAAGTACTCAGTAGCCACAGATAGCTACTCGATTGTACAAAGCAAAAGAAACATTTCCATCATCACAGAAAGTACTACATCATAGCACCATCTAGACACTACTCCCAGCCTTGACTGGAACCTTGACCTAAGCCTGGGTCTAGCCTCTGGCTGAGGATGTTTCTCCCGCACAGAACTGCCACACTTCCTAATCTCATTGACTTTGCCATTCAGCAATTATTCACTGGGCATCTCCCATAAGCCAAAAAATATGTTAGGGTTATGGCGATAATCCAGAGAGGGTTGGATAGTTATAAGAAAACATGGCAATAATGTGCAAAATGGGAGCTATTTGGTTTGAAGGTCAGGGAAACTCTGCCTAAGCACAGGACAGTTCAGCTGTTCCTGAGAGGGCAGAAGATCTGAGAATGCACATGTCAGGCAAGGGGGACAACTCAGTAGAAAGACCCTAACATGGGAATGAGCTTGTTGAGTTTGAAGAACAAAAAGACCATTGTAGCAGAGGCTTAGCAAATAAGGGGAGAGGTTGGAAAGGGAGGCAGATATCACATTGCACAGAGCATTGGAGGTTGGAGGCAGGAGGCAGGTTAACAGTATTCACAGATCAACAGGATAGTTTCCAGAAAGGAAATGACATGCTCTTGCACAAGGATACCAGCCCATGTCAAACTGTAATTTTCCACCTCCCTTGCCAAACATTGGCTTTTGGATTCATGACCCCTTATTCCAAAGTCCTAGGACTGCAGGTTTCTGTGACTTCTCTTTGCTATGCCCATGTGATATGCAGCAGAGAGCAGAGACTAAGTTAGCCAGTGCAAGACACAACAGAACCCCAGGACCACAAAAGGGCCCAGAAACATGAAAGCAGAGAACCTGGAAAACAAGAGACTTACTTTTTTTTTTGCACCTCATGTTTAGAAAACAAGAGACTTTTAAGAGGACTTGACCCCACATTTAAATAAAGCAGCATTTTTGCTATATGTGGAGAAGTCAAAATGGACACCTTGCCTTGTGATTCCCTCAAAAGATTTTTTTTTAAGTTAGTTCTCTTTAACTCAGTTGTCACTGGCTCCCCCTTTTATAACACCTTTGTTTAAAGATAGAAGGTGCCTGAGAGAATAATTAGCTTCTCTTTCTCTGCAACTTCTGAACTCTGTACATGCCTTGACTGTTTTACTTTTCTTATTCCACAGCCACTGTCTTATCTTTCTGCCTCTACTGTCAGCCTGAAGCTCCTCAAGGGCAGGGTCTGCACCTTCAGGGCTTATCCCAGGTCCCCATGCACAATAGTGGCTTGGTAAGATTTGTAGTTATTGATCTTTAGGCTGCCCCAAGCAGGCTAAACGTCTTTGTGGTTGAACACGATCCCCAAAAAGACATGTTGAAGTCCTAACGCCTGGTATCTGTGACCTTACTTGGAAATAGGGCCTTTGCAGAGGTAAGTTAAAATGAGGTCACACTGGGTGTGATCCTGGAGGTTGAGACTGCAGTGATGAAGGAACCAGCTAAGGAACTCCAAGAATTGCTGCTAACCACCAGAAGCCAGGAGAGAGGAATAGGTTCTTCCTCAAGAAGATTTAGAACCATGAGATAGTAAATGCGTTCTGTTTTAAGCCCCCCACTTTGTGGTAATTTGTTATGGAAGCCATAGGAAGCCAATGACAGCATAAAAATTAATTACTGTACACGATCAAAGACTGGGCTGGAGTGAGCAGGTGTGTCTCTGAGTTTACATCACTCACTTGTCTCTTACTTAATTCCACAGATGTTCGGTCTGTGCTCTTTTCTCTGATAAAGGACATAACTTGAGTTAGTTTTCTCTTGTCTTTGATTCCAACAGAAATCCTTCAGGGAATGGCAAAACCCCGAGCGGACTAATGTTGCACTAAAAGAATGAAGAATCTTTGAAGATTTTTGTAATTTCACTAGAAATGCTGAAGACGGGGTGCTATTGACTAAATTGGCAGTATCCAACCTTCTCTGTTCTTTCTGGAGACGCGTACATGTGTGATAACATAGGTTATATCATTCTTAGGAAACACCGTGGCTGTGCTCAGACGTAGGAATGCACTGCCTGTAACTCTTCCATAAAAGAAAGCCAATCGGAACGCAAGTGGAGAGAAGGTAACTTCCATACAAGGACTAATCTTGAACATTCGTGCACTTAGGCTCCTTGATTTTATCAGTTATTAGTACTGGAGAAGATGGGTTCCAGATCCTCTGGCTGACGTTTATGATTTATAAATATATACAGAATTCTTCAAAAGTTGAGTTCTGACCATGTTTAATTACTGTAGATGATCAAAGACAGTGTTTCCTAAGGTGCACAAACGTACCTTGGGCTTACATTTCATGGACTAAAACGAAGATTAAAACTCTTCAGCCAAGAACTTCACAGTTGAACCCTTTCCAGGGAAACCAAAAGCGGGAAAGTCGATCCATTGGCGCCGCTTTCATTTCCGGCGCTGCTCATATGACGTCACACGCCGCCCGGTGCGTCAGCATCGTGCGCCGCCAGCTGGGTTCTGTATGCGCCGGCTGACCATGGCGGAGGTGGGTCGGGTATCTGTACGTGACCCAGGAGGGCTGCTCCCCGGAGGCTTCTGGGCGGCCGTGGCCGTATGGCTGGAGAGGCCGCAGGTGACCAATAAACGGCTGTGCGGCGCCCGTCTGGAGGCCCGCCGGAACGTCATCCTACCCCGGGCAGAGGACCCGAGCGCAGACCCTGAGCGGGAGGAGTTGAGTCCTTTTATGCGCCGAATGGAGGAGGGCCCGGGGCCCGGCTCCAGCTCGCGAGCAGGACCCCAGGAGGGTACAGCGTGTAGCGGACGTGAGGAGGCCCGGGACCAGCTCCAGCAGACACAGAAGGAAGCAACCTTATCGCCTCTGATAGCCGGGAATCCGGGGCAGCTTGGCAGGATGGGAGGCAGGGAGGGAGACTTCCCCACCGCGGATCTGGATTCGCTCTGGGACGATTTCTCTAGAAGTTTGGAGGGTAGCAATCCGGAGATGTTGGCCTTCCTCACCCGTCCTGGGGCGGAATCGCGGCCTGCGGCGCAGCGCGAGTTCGAGGTGGTTCTCAGAACCGTCATCCCTAAAACAAGCCCTCATTACCCGCTTGTAGCCCCGAGGAGAGAAATAGTAATGCAAGGTAAGAGTATTTTTGATAGTGGAAGGATACGATTATATTAAGAAGTATTCGTTGAGCCTCAGGTCTGGAAAGGTACTCATGGTACTATGCCAGTTCTTGTACGATGTCCTAGGGAGCCTGTAGGTTTTTTATTGTTCTTTTGAGTGGGCGCATATGTGTGTTCTTAGTACAGAGGATGGAATAAATGGCATAGTTATCTGGAAAGCTTCAAGGAGAAGGTGAAGGGTGAACTGGTGTTGAATGATAATAGAAGTTTAACTGGTAAAGAGATAAGTGAAAAGAAACAACTTATGATGTGAAAAATAGGTGTAAAAAAGCATAGTGATTGGATGGATGGGAACCCATTAGTCCTCAGTGTTGGTCAAATCTCTGGTACTAATTTTTACTGTCCATGACCTTGACACTTCAACCTCAGGCCCTTCTTGTCTTGAACTTTATTCAGCAGTGGATAGGTTTTCGATTGCTGCTATAACATATTACTGCAAACTTAACAGCCCAAACGAGAAATTGATTTTCTCAGTTCTTTAGGTTAGACATCCTGATTAGCTCTGCAATTTCTCTGCTCTGGGTTTGTTTCACTAAAACCAGAAAGAATTGTCAAGCTGGGCTCTTAACTGGGAGGCTTTGGGAAAGAAGCCACTTTCAGGCTTATTCAGATTGTTAGCAGAATCCAGATCTCTGTTGGGGACTGGGGTCCTTTTTTTCTTGCTGGCTGTCAGTTCCTAGAGGCCTCTTCCTGGTTCTTTTGCACAGCCTCCTACGTTTCAACAGCCAGCAACAGGATCAGGTCCAATCTTTCTCATGCTTGGAACCACTCTGACTTCCTCTTCTGTTACATCTCTCTTGTGCCTCCATCTGGAGAAAGTTCTCTGTCATGTAGGGCTCATGGGGTTAGATTGGGCCCACTGAGGGAATCCAGAGTGCTGTTTCTTTTTTAGGGTCAGTATCCTTTAATCATGTCTGCAAAGTGAGCCTTTTGCCATGTAAAATAATAGACTCAAGACTCCTGAATATTGGGGCATGGACACCTTTGGGAGGCCATTCTGCCTTCCATAAGCAGCAGTTGCTGGTAAGTACGTGATACACCCCTCAGAGACCTCTCAATACTATCAGAAGCCTCTGTGCCTTCTTGATTCTTTGCAGCTATCCCCTCCACCAGGGGGCCTCTCTGACCCTGCCAGTCCAGTTTGACATAGGAGTTCTTCCAGCTTTTGAGAGCAGTGTCACAATCTTAACCTTTTCACATTTCCTTTTCATTAGATTGAAAGGTTGGGAAAGCAGTGTCCTTGAGACCTTCACAAGTAGCCTTCACTGAAGAGAGGAGGACTGGACTTTTTCTTTCTTCCTCTTAGGGAAGCAGTGCTTCCTCTATAAGAAGTGCCATTTTCAGGATTGCTTTCCATGTTCAGCTCTTGTAGGAAGGCTAACAGAATATGTAGGTCCTCTGTGGAGTATAGACAGCGTGATCTGAATTCTGGCTTTGCTGTGTGGTTCTTATTGTGCCTCAGTTTCTTCATTTGTAAAGTGGGATAATAAAATCCCTTAGAATTGCTGGAAGAGTTGAGTGAAATTATACATTGTAAAGTGCTTACAATAGTTCTTGGCACATGGTAAGTGCCTAGGAAATGCTAACTGCTGTTCCTGAATAGTGGAGACGCTTTCTTAGGTTTTTGTATACTTCTTGGTCCTGTTCTAGGTAAGCTTACAAAGGAATTAAGATTAATGTGATTAAGAAATCTTAATTAGTAGTGGGCTGGGACAACACAGGGATTAAGAATTTAGCAACTTGAGTCAGTCAGATTAGAATGCAATTTGGGGCTATGTGAATTTGGAACAGATTATTTAACCTCCTTAGTAACTTGATTTTTTTATCTAGAGCAGAGATTTTTAACTGAGACGATTTTGATTCCCAGAAGTTTGTCTTTGTTTGTAGACAACAGTGACAGCAGATTTTTGGTTGCCACATTAGGTGGAGAGGGAGGGGATAGTACTGGTATCTAGGGGTAGAGGACAGGGATGCTGCTAAACATTCTGTAGTGTACAGAACAGTTCCCAACCATACAGTGATCCACCTCTAAATAGCAGTAGTACTGAGGCTGAGAAATCTTGATCTATAAGGTGGTAAAATAATACTAGATGAGAAAGTTGTAATGAGTTTTAAATAAGATATAATTCACAAAAGGATTGATGTCAGTCCTTGTCTCAGATGTGATCTCACTCGCAGTGAAAGCTATGCTTCCATTAGTTGAAAGGCCCTCTGTGCCTTGGCCGTGTTACCCTTTGCCATCACTTCCCACTACATGCCACCTTGTTTATGGCTGTCCTCTGTACATATGAGCATGCTTCTGCCCCAGAGCCATTGCAGTTGCTGCTTCTCTGTCTGAAAATCTCTTTTTCCAGGTATACTATGGCTCAGTCTGTAACCTTCTTCTGCTTTCTATTCAGATGTTATGTTATTACGGAGGACTTCCCTGTATTCAACAGCAACACCCCTGACTTACCTGACTTTCTTGTCCCCCTTTACTGCTGTCAAGCTATTTGTGTGCAGTCACCCTCTTTAACCTCTACTTCCTTTTGGCAGCTCTTGTTCTTTTAGGTTGCTGGGGAAGGTGGACTTTCAGTTATGCCTGCTTGGTTTGCGAAGTGAGATGCATACTCATTTTTAACTGGGATTTTGATTTTGTTTAATATAAAAGGTAAATGCAATTGCTTGTAGAGATAGAAATTCATAAATCAAACCTGAGTATCCACATAAATTGATATAATGCTGTAAATTTAGCTTAGGAATAAGTCACTCTGCTTATATTTTAATGAGAAGATGAGTGCAAAGTCTCTGCAAATAGTGAGGGCACCACACAACATGCACCCTGGGTTATGAGGGCCTGAAATGATGTTTACTTTTCTGAACTGGCCTCTGATGGTTGAGCAGTGTTCTGTGCCCCTCATGTCTGAAGGTCAGGGATTTGGCTGTAGCAGACACCCAACTGAGACAGAGTTCCCCACTCTGACAGGCTCCTGTTAGCTGGGCTCTTCCTTCAGGTCCTGGCTCATAGGTCCCCTAGCAAATAGCTGTTGAGAATAGCTGCGGGGTGCTTTGCATGTTCTGGGTACTAGATGGTTGCAGTGACAAAAGCCCCTCCCTCCTGGAGTGCCATTGTAAATAGAGTGCTAGGGAAAGCCTCTGAGAGATTGAAAGTATCATAGTTTATTCATTATTGTTTTTTAATACTGATTCTGATAAGACACTGAACTGAGCAGTTAGAAATTGTCATCCTTCTCTTTTTTTTTCCCAGATATCTTCAATGGAGCTGTCACTTTTTTACCTCTGGAAGATGATGAGGGGAATTTAAAGGTTAAGATGAACAATGTATATCAAATTCAGCTCAGGCATCACAAAGAAGAATGGTAAGAACTGATGGCCGATTCCTGTTGCCCTGTGTTATGGTTTTGATCTGCTATTTCTTTTTTTTTTTTTCTTTTTTAATTTTATTGAATGATAACTATGTACATTAATGCACCTGGGGTACAGTGTGGGGTTTTCGCATGCAATCCGAAATACTTCCATCAAACTGATCAACACAGCCTTCATGTCATTTTCTCAGTTATAGTTTTAAAACATTCTGATTCTACTCTTAGACAGTTTCACTTGTACCCCTGTAAGAAATACCTCAAAAATGGTCCCTCCAATCCCCCTCCCATTCTTTCTTTAGTATTAAAGGCAGCTCCATTTACAGACTGTGACTCTTATCTGGATGAGATTTGGGCTGTCTTCTATCTTATCCTTCTTGTGGTTTATTTTTTGTTATGGAATCTTTTAAAGTCCAACGTTGCTAGGCAATCTTTTCTGGCTTGATTAACTTAGTTCTAGTACAAACAAAAATATGTCCAAATGGTTTGGTCTTCACTGATGTTGCTTTTCTTCCAAAATAAATATGTTCTACTTTTGTGTCAAAATGCTTATGATGTGGTTCCAGACCTTTACAGAGCTGTGGGTGATCATAAACTTGTAGTTTAAGAATCTCACCATGCATTGTTAGTGTAAATACGTGGAGAATCAATAATAGTAAGTGATAAAGTACATTTTTAAAAACCCTAAAAATTGGGGGAGGGGGAATGTCTGCATTTTAAATTGCAAGCAGACAAAAAAGGTGTGCCTTATTTTTTGAAATTCTTTCTATTTCCCTAGTTTATGGAGAATATAAGCCTCAATTTTCAAAGAAACACTGATATGCCAAAATATGGGCAGGACACAGGTTACTGAAATTAATTATTCTAATGAATAATCTGCTGAGGTTTGACAAATCCATATAATTTTTAGACTAAAAGTTAGCAAAGGAAAACACTAACTGCTTGGTACCATTTACCATGGGAAAAATAAAATTTAAAAATTCTGAGTTAAGAAAAATGACTTAGAATATCTTTAATGTTTAATTTTGAAATATTTTCTGATTTTCTGATTCCTGTTTTCTGATTTTATTTATATGGGCTATGGAAGATTGCCAGAATCATTGCTTTTATGGGGGGGGGGAAGAAAATTATTCAAAGTAATGAGATTCAGAACAATTTCTCTTATCCACATCTAATTTCTAGGATAATTTTCTGTAAGATTCCACTCAATTTTATAGCTACATTGAAATGTCAGAAGACCTTATGGATTGTTCAATGCTGCCAGAATTACACTTTCAGAAATACCCACCATGCTGGAGACAAAAACCACAGCACTGAGAACTACACTGCTTTTGTTATTTGCAAGAGTGTAAGAGGGGAATTCAGTGAAAATGGCTGGCATCCAAGGCCACAGTAATCTTTTCTTCAATTGAAATTATGGATTCTAATCAATGGTTTAGAAGGAACGCAGTTGGTGAATCTCACAGAAGAGTTTTTGAGATATTTTATTAAACAAAAAGCTTTTGAATGAGGAAATAGGCATTTAAATGGGATGGCCTTCCTCAGATATTTTACTCATTTCCAGTAAGTAGTCCTCAAAAATGAACAATGCTTCTAAGTGAACAATCATAGCATTTCAACACACCCAAGGGGGGAGAGAGCTGAATGATGATGAAAGCCAGGATTATTATGCCCTTTCCCATGACCATAATTCGTGAGTGTGCCCCTCAAACACTTTGTAGGGCTGTTGATATATTTAGAAATGTGCCTGTGACTCATTATACTCATAATTTGCTAGGAAATAGGGGGCAGTGGCTATGGGACTAATTCACTGCCTCAGGGGTGACTCTTTCATGAAGAATCACCTTCTTAGAATGTATGGTTGCTTCCCTTTTGAAATTACATGGGCTGGGCTCAGAGCTCTATGAACCAAACTCTATTTTTCATCAGAATAAATATCAAAATAGTTAGGGTCAACATATTTCAACATCCATTCTGGTATAAATAAAAGCACAAAATGCTAATAAAAATTTTCTTACTTAAAAAGCTTATACTGGGCTCAGCGCCCATAGCATAGTGGTTATGGTGCCAGTCACATACACCAAGGGTGGCAGGTTTGAACCTGACACAGATCTACTAAACAGCAAAGACAACTGCAACAAAAAATAGGTGAGCATTGTGGCAGGCTCCTGCAGTCCCAGCTACTTGGGAGGCTGAGGCAAGAGAATCACTTAAGCTCTAGACTTGGAGGTTGCTGTGAGCTGTGATGCCACAGTAGTCTACCAAGGGTGACATAGTGAGACTCTGTGTCAAAAAAAAAAAAAAAAAAGCTTATACTGACTTCTAGCTCATTCTGGGAGATCCATGTGGAAACAATGTCCTACCATATAATTAGAAAAATCTGTATATACTACAAATATTAATTTTTCTTAAACCTAGAAAACTGAAGTCACAGGGTCTCTAACTATCTAAAAGCCTAAGGAAAGACACATATCTTCAAGAAGAAAGGGATTATGAGCATGCGCTTATTCATGAGAGCAGAAGAAAGCCAGGGTTGGCTGCCATACAAGTGAGTAAGACAAGTTTAGTTAAAAATTGTTGTAAATTCTTAAGGTCCAAAAGAGGGCCAATATGAGAATATAGAACTCCTGGGAATTGCAGACACAAAGATCATGTGTACCATCTCAGTCATTCTTCTCCATGAGTCTCTAAAAGCATTCTCTGGAACAAAGAAAATCTCCCCCCATCCCTACCTCATGCTAGCAAAAACTAAATTAGCAATAGCAATCTATGCTGTGGTGGTAGCAAGAATGGAGATAAACTGTCTCTGAAATAAATATAGGTGACAGAGAAGGCCTAGTGATAAGAATGGAGCAGTAATATTTTAAAAAATGCACTGGCAAACCAGACCTCCCCCTGAACACAAAGTAATGCTAGAGAAATTTGAAGCCAAATATGCAGTGAATGAACTCAGAGCAACAGCAAAATCCAAGCCCTGCTCAACTTCTGAGCAGAATGACCTACACCTCACAGTAACAGCTTAGCTAAAGATGGATGTTTCTTACCCTCTACTGTCATACACACTATCTAGCATTCAATGGAAAATGTTCAAACACAAATCAAGGGCAATACAACCCAAGTACAAAAGAAAAAACATGAACAAAACAAGAGATTACCCACAGGTTAAGGTAGAACATACTGAATTTTAAATCACTGGAATAAACTCATTAAGGACTCTAGACAAAAAAGTGGTCGGTATGTACAAATGTGTTGTAGTTCAGCAGAAAGGTAAAAATTCTAATAGTCACATGGAAATGCTACTAATACACGGAAACAGAAATGAAGAATGCCCTCTACTTTCACTTTAAAGAGAAAAAAAGAAAAAGTCAGTAAACGTGAAAATAGGTCAGTAGGAATTACCCCAACTGAAACACAAAGAGAAAGAGTGAATAAAACAGAAAAGAACATCCAGAGAGGCTTAGAGGTGAATGGTTTACCTACCAAATTCAGGCATCACCACTGTGATAGTCATGTGAAAGCTATAACCCAATTATAGCCCAAGAAGAAGGGGAAAGGGGAGAGGGAAGGGAGGGGGTAGGGTGGGAAAGATGGGTGGAGGGAGGTAATTGATGGAACCACGCCTGTGGTGCATCTTACAAGGGTACATGTGAAACTTACTAAATGTAGAATATAAATGTCTTAACACAATAACTAAGAAAATGCCATGAAGGCTATGTTAACCAGTTTGATGAAAATATTTCAAATTGTATATAAAACCAGTACATTGTACCCCATGATTACATTAAGGTTCACAGCTATGATTTAATAAAAATAAATCTTCAAAAAAAAAAAAAAAAGAGAGAGAAGTGGCGCCTTTAAGAGGGGAGTAGGCTAGGAGTGCTTCTCCCTCAGGACCGGTTAAGTGTCCTTCCAAAGGGTTTGATGAAGAGAGTTTGTCCCTGTCTTGCCTTTCTGCCTTCTGCAGATGAAAACATAGCACTCCCCCCTTAAGGAGGAAGCAGCCCTCAGAAAACAAATGCTGCTGCCTTTGTTTGCCTCCAATCTTGGCCTTCCAGCTTACAGACATGTGAAAAATAAATTTATTTTCTTTATAAATTATGCAGTCTGTGGTAATTCTGTTATAGCAACACAAGCAGATTAAGGGGGTATGTGCAACATAAATGGTCTAACATACACTGATTGGAAAGCCAGAAGAAAATGAGGGAGAGAATGGAACAGAATAAATATTTGAGGAGACAGTGGTCAAGAATTTTCCTAAACTATTAAAAAAACATCAAATCACAAATCCCAGGCTGCTCAGAGATTTCACAAGCAGGATAAATAAATTTAGAAACACACATGTCATATACAAGATAGTGAAAAGCAAAAATAAAAAGAAAGTTTTAAAAACAACCATAGAAAAAAGGCACATTACATAAAGGTAAGTTTACAGAAGGGTAAAATTAACAACCACTTTCTCTTAAGAAAGTGCTAGAGTAAGAAGATATGATAAAAGAGGGGGAAAGCCTTGCAACTGAGAATTCCATACACAGTGAAAATATTCTTCAAAAAGGAAGGTAAAAATTATTTCTGGACAATCATGAGAAAATTCATTGCCAACAGAAATATATTATCAAATGTTAAAGAAAATTTTTCATGTATGAAAATGATTCAAGTTAGAAACTTGTATTTATACCTAGAATTGTAGGTCTTTGGAAATGGTTTAAAGGTTGGATGTAGCCTTTTTTTTTCTCTGCTGTTCATTGGAAGAATAAGAGTTGTCCTGGGCCACACATTAAATACACAAACACTAATGAAAGCTGATGAGCAAAAAAAAAAAAAAAAATGTCCCCAGCCACTTTTTGCTTTTGAATGAACAGACCCTGACACTAGGCATTCTACCCAATTAATGTGGAATGTGCTTCCCCAAGGATTCCAAAATAGTCTGGGAATTTGGGGGAATGCTCTGAGTAAGTTTCTCAGAGAGTGGAACTTGGCTCCTCTGAGTGCTCTTTTTATTATATAGAGGACTTACTAATTTATAGCCCTTTATATAAATCTTATGTTGAGGACACTAGACAGGTATTATATTTCCCTGAGGAGGAAGGATTTAAGATGTTAAAGGAAGGGTCTCCATTGTAAAAACCTGAAGTTACTTCCTTGGGCTTTGTTCTTTCCCCTGGTGAGAGGAGGCTGTGTCAAGAGGAGTCAAGACAGCATGTTCCCTCACTAGCCCTTTTACAAAAACAACAACTCAGAGAGTTCCTAGGAATGACAGGGTACTGTCAAATATGGCTTCCCCGAGATGCTAAGCCTCTATTTGATGGAGTGGGTAACATGGGGTAGGGAACAAGACAAAAAGCCTTCTAAACTTGGAAACAGGCTCATTTAAGTGCACCTGCCTTGGAAATACCTGATTTAGAGAAACTTTTCCTTTTACATTCTTTCATTGGCCCACACTTATAACTACCTTGGCCTTGATGTTTGGGCCCTGCCTGTTCAACCTCATTGTTAAGTTTGTGTCTTCCAGGCTCCAGCAGCTCCACATTAAGATGATGATGATGCAGGGACTCCAACAAATACTGATGGAACCTGTTGAGCAAGTGGCCCCAAACTTCTGACCCCTGAAACCTCTAGAGTAGGAAAGCAGAGGAGGGTCCCTGATAGGTAGGCTAAGGCCCCTTTTCTGACAGCAGGAAGTAGCCAAGAGCTGTTGTTCATTCTCCCTTTCAAGATTTCAGGACCATATCTCCTAGAGGGGGTGGTGAGAAGGGACACTAAGATAAGAAAGGGGCTACAAGGGGGATTGGAGGAAAACCTGGACTACTAAACAAGGAAGTCTGGAGGGCCCATAGGAATATTTCCCACTCAGCAGTTCTTGCCAAAAAAGGGAAAGAATGTGTGTATGAGGTAACCTAAATAACCAATGACCAATAGAAATGGACAATAATGCCTGGAGGCACAGAGAGGCCAATGAAAGAATTGCAATCAATTTCCAATGAAAAGAGAGAGAGTGTTTATACATCTGCTGACCTTTGTGGTTCCATCTCTGTCACCTCTTCTCTTTCAAGAGGGGGACCCAATTCCAACCCTCTTTGGAAGTGCTCTAAAGTTTCTTTTTGTTCTTAAATAAAAATTCTCTTTGGTAATGCTGAAAATAAATAAAGTAATAAGAGTACAAATTTACTATGCATTTAGAGCATATATAAAAGATCACAATATTATCTAGAATTGGAATTATGCTGTTATACTTAAACTATTCATAAAGAGTAATAGTACATGTTATATAAAGGCAGACTACACTTAGAGATACCTCTATATGTTGCCAATGCTAGGATATAAGATAAAATCATTTTTTAGAAAGAAGTAAAAATCATAAACTGGCATTGTAAATAAATAAAATGGACATTTAAAATAATCCTAAAAGAAGAAATGAACAAATCCAACATTATAGTTGAAAACCTAAATATTCTCCTGTGTAATTAATAAAGCAAGTGGAAAGAAAGCCAGTAAGAATATAGAACCTAAGCAAAACTAGCAACCAACTTGAGCTACTTGGTATTTGTCAAACAAATCACACAACATCAGACTAGCCTTTCTTTTCAAAGATACAGGGACATTCAGTAAGATAAACTACATTTTGGTTCATGAAGCAAATTTCAACCAACTTACGTTAATTAAAATCTTGGCTTAAATCCCATAATTTCAACCAATTTATAACTAAAATCATATACAGAATTAAGTAAAGTATTTGGGGGGGTTGTTGTTATTGTTTTGGTTTTTTTTGAGACACAGTCTCACTTTGTCACTCTAGGTAGAGTGCTATGGTGTCATAGCTCACAGTTACCTCAAGCTCTGGAGCTCAAGCACTTCTCTTGGCTCAGCATCCCAAATAACTGGGACTATAGGCACCCACCAGAACACTGGGCTATTTTTAGAGATGGGGGTCTCACTCTGGCTGAGGCTGGTCTCGAACCCATCAGCTAAGGCAATTCACTCACCTTAGCCTTCCAGAATGCTGGGATTACAGGCATGAGCCACTATGTCTGGCCTTAAATATTTTTGAAAGATATGTCAGAGAATGACAATAAGCAAGATGACAGAATAGTCATTATCCAAATTCTTATCTCAGAAACACTGATTTGGCAACTAACCATGGACAAAAATACTTTTTTAGGAGTTTCAGGATCCAAGAAGAGGATGGCAATACCCCAGTGGAGCTCAACATGAAGGAAAGCCACTTTGACCAGGCAGGACTGTCCCCTGGTGTCAGGCTCACCTCTGTGGACCTGTATTCAGCCCTAGAGGCATCCCATCCACCCAATATAGTGGGAGAGTGGGAGTATCCCCCATAATTGGCCTGTTGATCATAGACCTCACTGCACAACAAATGTAGCTCATGACTCATGGAACAGAAGACAGAGCCCAGACATAAACCCATGTAAGGATGTAAGGTTTTATTATGTAAAATAAGATCTGTTTTTTTTTTGTTAAAGGTATGAGAGATATCTAGAATTTGTATGTAGAATATATAAAGAAGTCTCAAAATGTAATAAGAAAAAGATACTTCTAAAAGTAGGCAAAAAAATTGAATAGACATTTCACCATACAGATAGCAAATAGATCAATATCATTAGTCATTAGAAAAATGTAAATTAAAAGTATAATATAACACTAACCACTCACTTGGTTGACTAAGATAAATACAAAACAAAAATGATGTCTCGGTATCCATTACTCACTGGTTATGGCACCAGCCACATGCATCAGGGCTGGTAGGTTTGAACCCAGCCAAGGCCAGCTAAACAACAATGACAACAATAACAAAAAAATAGCCAGGCATTGTGGTGGGAACCTGTAGTCCCAGCTACTGGGAGGCTGAGGCAAGGCAATCACTTAAGCCCAAGAGTTTGAGGTTGCTGTGAGCTGTGATGCTACAGCATTCTACCAAGGGTGACATAGTGAGATTCTGTCTCAAAATAAATGAATAAATAAATAAAAATAAAAACTAAAGGAAAACACCAAAAATACCAACATTGGCAAGGATGAGGAGCAACTGAAGTTCTCCTGCATTGATGGCAAGAATGAAAAATGACATTTACACTTTGGAAAATGGTTTGACAGTTTCTCAGGAGTTAAACCTACCATATAGTCCAATAATCTTCTTGATTTTTACCCAAGAAAAACATAAACTATGTCCCTACAAAAACTGAATGTCTGTAATGGCTTAATTAGTAACAACCCAAATGTCCTTCAATTGGTGAATTCATATCACGGAATAGGTAAT
Organism: Galagoides demidoff; assembly: GCA_963574575.1. Taxonomy (NCBI): domain Eukaryota; kingdom Metazoa; phylum Chordata; class Mammalia; order Primates; family Galagidae; genus Galagoides; species Galagoides demidoff. The sequence goes on from CAUYQV010088438.1 coordinate 16,436, forward strand.
TCATATCATGAATTATCATGGTATGAATAATCAAATTCATATCACAGAACAGATAATTCAGCAAGAAAAAGAAACAAATTGACACATATAAAAAAATGAATTTCAACAGCGTCTTGGAAAATGACAGACTCCAGATCAAAAGGCCTTATACTGTATAATTCCATTTAGTGGTCATTCTGGGAAAACAATGTTATGGGAACAATGTATTGATTAGCGGACGCCAAGTGCTGAGGGTAGGAACAGTATCCACTACAAGTATAAGTGGCTTGGGAGCTTTTAGAATTGTTCTAGATCTTGATTTGGCGTTGTATGCATTTATCAAAAGACATTTTAAAAGATGAATATTATACCACAAATTATATCTCAATAAAACTGAACCCCCCAAATCACAGTAATGAACTAAAAGCTCTTCAAAATTAGTTCAGGTCTAGTGGGTGAGTATTAATAAAGGTGGCCCAAGAGATAAAACTTACACTTATAGAACAAATCTGCGATAAGTTTTATCCAAAGGGACACCTGCTGATCCAGTCTGATGGTGTTAGTGCATGTTAATGTCAATGTGATGGGGTTAATAAAGCTAAATTTTATTGCCCCTACATTCCTCCAAAAAAAAAAAAATGCTCCTAAGATATGTTAAAATATGTTATTCTCCTCAGATTCCCAGGTCATCCCTCATCACCCACATGGTCATTTCCACATGGCTTGGTTTGTCCCACATTCCCAGCCAACTCTGACCTTTCTTGCTCTTCTCTGTTCTCTGGTGCCCTCAATCCATTATCAGCAAAATCCACAAGCATCCTTGACATCCTTTGCAAAATGTCCCCTGGAAACTTCTGTATCTGAAATCTAAGTTCCCTTGAGGACACTGCTTCTCCTAGAACCTTTCATGAGTTGTTTCTCTCTCTCTCAAATTCCTATCCTATGAGGCCAGCAGATGTAACAACCTTTCTTTCTTCTTAATGCTGCTTCCAGATTGTTCTTCCCATCTCAATAAAAACTGACAGCAATTTGAAAGTCCTGCCTGTCAATATAGCACCCCAGCCCCCTCCTTACTGTAATCCTCTAAATAGGTGCATCTCACTGGGCATTTCTTGAAAAGTGCAGCTCATAGATCACTCTGTTTCTCCATCACTGGTCTTTTCACAGTTCTTGTCATCTTCATGTTCTCGCAGAAAATCCGTCTGTTATCTCAACCTTTCGGTTCCTTGATCATCTCAGTGTCCTTGCTCCTTCTGCCACTCACCCCCCAGGTCATACTCCCAACAGCCTTTCCCCCTTCTCACTGGCAGCAGATGGCCTTGAGTTCTACTTTACTAAAAATAAAGCTCTAAGGAGAAAACCTCATTCTCTGTGCACAGGTCTGTCTACCTGACTTCATCTTTCTTGTGTGCCCCACCTTCTTGGGCCCCTCCAGATGAGCTGTCCATGCTTCTTCTGACTGTGAGCTAGTGAACAACTGACTGGCATACAAAACACATCACTCTTGAACTTGGCCACTATCACTGTCAGAATAAATCAACATTCCACGAACCATCTGGACACAATTAACTTTCAATTTCCTCTTTGAGGATTACACACTATACATATGCCTCCTCTTCCTTCTGGCCATCTTCAACCCCAGCAACTCCATTCCCTCTTGGCCTGCCAACCTGAAACACTTTCAGTGTCTCTTGATCAGGGGTAAATTATACCTGTAGACACTTAAATTTCTGGCTGTAGGCTGCATCTCAACAACCCCCCACTCCTTGCAGGTTACCTAAAATCCTTTCCCAGGTAACTCACCCCATTACAACAGAATCAGGATGACCATTTCCTATCAATCAATCCAACCACACAAGTAGGGAGTGAAGAGTGAAGACCAGTTACCAGTGGCGGGACATGGTTGGCCATTTAGCAGCATGTCACATAAGTGAAGGCTGATGCTCAACTATTGGGACTCAGATTTGAAAGCCCTCCTACTTTCTGTTAGACCACAGGGCTGCTAGCAGAGTTGATAAAGGAAGAACTGAGGGCATATCATAGTGTGTAAGGTACAAAGTGGCCTATAACACATAGTAGGTGTTGGTGTAAAACAACAAAACATTAAATAACTCAATAGATACATTGTTGATTCCCAGATTCTACGGGCTTTAATCTTATTGCTTAACTTCTTGCTTCACCTCTGTGGTAAGCATGGCCTGGTGCCTCCTGTTAACTTTGCTACCAATAGTTTCACTGCTCCTAATGGAGGCCTGGTTTTCCTTGGCTTCAGCACTCAAAGGTCAGCCTGACCTTGACGGAGAATCAGGTGGTGAGCAGAGGGCAAGCACCTCTAAGGACACAAGCAACAGCTGCAATGTGGCTTTGACATTTATAAGAGATACAATATCACTATTTAGAAAAGTCCATAAAAATATCAAAATCTGCATAAAAGATAACTATAATCTAAAATCTCCCAAAGAATTAAATAGATTAACATTCTCCTAACTTAAGGGATTCTCTTAATTTTAGACAGGAAGAAAACTCTGCTTTTAAATTTATTGACAACTATCAGATGTTTTTTCTTATAGTAAACCAGGCAGTGTATTGTTGGATTGGGTAACTTCTTTGAAGCCTTCCTTTATTAATGGAATGAGTCAGCTGTTTGCTCTTCAGATCTCAAATATTTTAATGAAACAAAGTTATTTTTAGCACTGCGAATTCAAAGTAGTTACCAAAATACTACGATTGCAGACTATACCTAGTGAATTCAACCTGGCTTTTATGCTTTGGTTCTAGTGCTTAGATTGTGTGGTGTCTAAGGTGTTAGAGTTCAAGTTGAACTCATGAGGCAAGGATGCTTCTCACGCTAGACCAGGAGCTGCCTACAAGGCAGACTTGGCTCCTTTTGCTTGCCGCCTCACAACAGGCATAGTTGTTAAAACTTAACTCCAACCTCAAACTAAGGCTTGTGAGTCAGAAGGCCAAAGGAATGGCATTGATTTCAACAAGGAAGCCCAACACACAGAATTTGCTTGCCCCGAAGCCAGTGATACTTTTAAGACCCAAAAGACCACTTACTCCAATGTATTTCTATTTACTTTTCAAATGGAGCACTTAAACAAAAGATATTTATTTGGCTCAAATGCAGAGCCAAGTTATGTGTTAAGAGGGAGCCTTAATTTTTCATAACAGAACATGTTTGGCCCTGATGTGTGGTTTATGAGTCAATATACCAAATTTGACTAATGTGTTTGCTCTAACCAGGGAGCAAACCATTTGGCATTACAGACCCTGAACTTTTGGGGGAGGACAATAACCGATTTCTACACTGTCTCATTAAGATGAATCAAAGTGGATGAACAAACTTTCCGGATTGCTTAATACCTCCCAGATATCAGCACCAAAGCCTTGGCAAGGCAGGTGAAAATATTTCTGTGAGCAAGGGAAAATAAGAAGGACTTCTGAGGAAGGACTTCTTGGTAATTCCCGTAGGAAACTTTCCTTCATCCTTATAGCTTACCTCTTCCCTTGCCTTGCCTGACTGTCAATATTTGTAAATGCACCAAATATGGCTTTCTACCAAAAACTAGTAAATGGAGTTGGGGAGTAAAACTCACAGAGTAGCCCCTCCATTAAAGCCATAAAAATAGCTTAACTGGAAACTCAAGAAGATATATTATGTAACCACAGAGAGAGACATCTTCCTTCCTCCTGGCACAGCTTGTACAGTGAGTAAATGTGATTAAAGTCTTGCGGACTTAGACAGAGTTATATCTATTTTGGTATCACTGTCTTGATTCATCCCTGCAGCTAGAAGGGAATCACCCTCCTTGTGTAAATGTTTGCTTTGTTGGAAATTCTCAAGCAGAAATTAATAGTATACATGCTTCAGGAGGAGCATTAAATCAATCATGATAAACAACTCCTAGGCAATGTTTAGACTGGCCAAAAGTCATCCTAGGAATTGTGCACAAAGAGAGAACAGCACAGTTAGCGTCTATCTACTGGGGCTGTCTATAGAACAAAAAGCAGAGCTCTGTCAATTAACCAGTCTGATTAATGGGGTCTATCAACATAAGTGGGTAATAAATCAATGACTAGACAAATATCAAATCTCCACTTCATTCTATGTGGTGTAGACACAGTTAATGAATCATGAGTATGTAATACCCTTTACCAGCAGTTAAAGAACACACTTGGCACTCATCTGGAAATCAGTTTTGATCTCTTGTTTGAATCCATATGCCAATATTTCAGACTCCTGTCACATCAACTATCACCACCTCCAGGGTAACAAAGAGCTGAAACTAATGAGGGAGAATTAGTGCCAGAATAAGTTTCGACATGACACAGTCATGAGTTCAAGGCCCCTGAGTCTGGACATCAGGATCTCAATAAAGTTGCAAAAATTTTTAAATGTATATATACATACACACAGAGAGATGTGAAAAGACCCTGTCATCCTTAGTCCAAATCAGGATTAAAGAATTACTTAGGGAATCTTCAGAAAGAACCAGGTATTATATTCATATGTGAGTCAGCAAAACTCCCCTGAGGCTGTTACTTTCCCCACTATGCTGACCCAGACCTGAGGATACACACTAACGAACAGGCCAATTCCATGGGACAACCACCTCATTTTGAATAACTTCAATACTGACTTCGAGTCAAATGAAAAAAAAAGTATAGTTTGGAGAATTTTATCCCATTTCTGTTGTTTGATTAACAAGTGTTGTTAAATGTTGAACAGAAATCTGATAGTAGTTTAACGTCATTAATCATAGATAATGTTATTCCATTAACAACTCAATAAACTTCTCTAAAGTTGTACAAGGTAAATCTCACTACTTTAACTCTGTAACCTATCCTTGCAGAATAAATATTTGCTTTGATTTTTTCTATGCCAAGTTTTATGGGATCATGCCATCTAAATCTCTTTTTGTAAATAAGGTGTGCCCTCACAAGGATGAAAGAACAAAATCTATGATCTTGTCTGCCTTCTATTCATAGGTCCCTGAACAAAGGGTTCCATGTCTCCAAAAAACAGACTTAAGGCACTTCTGACCAATATCCCAGCAGGAGTAGCTTTGAGAAATATTTTCCTGACAATACAGGCTTCCCTTGTATGGATTATGTCATATGTGAGAGCCTGAAGTGGGCTGTGTCTGTGTATCTCCACCAGGGATACTGAATGGCTAAAATCCATTCTCTTCCATTCTCCAGTTATCATTGTACTTTGTAAAAATTTTAATATAAGTCAGCCTGATTTCTTTCCCAGGACATGCATGTCTAGATCCTGACTTTAATGATTTCATCTTACTCTGAATCAGCTAGGCCAGAGCTCCAGTGCAAGATCATCCTGGATAGTCATTAACTGGTACCTATAAGAACACAACACTGCACCTGGCTTCCAGTGGATTCTTGGATGTAAAGTATAAAACTGCCTACCTGGAGAGACTTCTCTGGTCTCTGACCAGCCATACACAAAAATAATCTTTCTCCACACACTGATATCTAATTTCTATAAAGAGGATAAGCCAGATAACCAACAACTCTCAAAGTACACAACAAACATTATAATTATTAAAATTAAATACTCTAGGAGAATGAAATGACAAATTATTTCTTATGTATAAATAATTGTCATGAGATTCTTCCTCAGATATATACATATATGTGTGTATATATATTTTTATATATATATAAAACTTTTTTTTTGAGACAGAGTCTCAAGCTGTTGCCCTGGTAGAGTGCTGTGGCATCACAGCTCACAGCAACCTCAAACTCCTGGGCTTAAGCAATTCAATTGCCTCAGCCTCCCAAGTAACTGGGACTATAAGTGCCCGCCACAACTGAACCATCACTTCCAACATTTAAATCAGAACTAATTGCACAGGGCCAATGTTAGCTTAAGTCCCCTATTTTTGGTGTTGTTATGTTGTTGTTGCAGTTGTCATTGTTGTTTAGCAGGCCTGGGCCAGGTTCGAACCTGCCACACTCGGTGTATGTAGCCAGCGCCCTGCCCACTGAGCTATGGGTGCCACCCCTTAAGATTATATTTTATGAGGAAAGGTGAAGGAAAAGAGGATAAATTACGTTTACTAGAAAACTACCATGTCCCAGACTTTGTACTAGGTGCTCTATTTATTTATTTATTTTGTTAAGACAGAGTCTCACTATGCCTTGGTAAAGTGCTATGATGTCACAGCTCACACCAACCTCAAACTCCTAGGGTCAAGTGATTCTCTTGCCTCTGCCTCAGCCTCCCAAGTAGTTGGAACCACAGGTGCCCTCCACAACGCCTAGCTACTTTTTGTTACAGTTGTCCTTGTTGTTTGGCAGGCCTAGCCTGGACTCCATCACGCCAGCTGTGGTGTATGTGGCTGACACCCTAGCTGCTGAGCTACAGGCACCAAGCATAGTAGATACTTTATAACAATTATCTCTTTAATTCCTACAAGCATGGTAAACATATATAATATTGTCTCTGTTTTAGAAATAAATGGACTCAGTCTCAAAGGAGTTAAACAATTTGCTCAAGGTCCCATAGCTAGTAAGCACTAAGTTTAAGATTCAAATTAATCATTTTAGCAAGGCAACATTGCTTGAGGTGGGCAAGAAGAGTGTAATATACAGTTTGTTAAAAGCATACCTACAGAGAAAAAAAAAATCTCCAAAAAAGATTTGGAACATTCACAAGGAGTGATGAAATCAGAGACTACAGCTAACTATCTAAATAAGATGCCAGTAAAGGATGGTTCTGGGATAACCATTATATTTAAATTTTTCCCAGGTCAGATTATATTTAACAGAATTAATCTCTGCCCTTTTCCTCATTTTATCTAGAAGGAAGAAAATATGGCATATATCACATGCATGCATGTGTTAAAACTGGACTCTTGGTCACTGTAAATTTAAGAATGGGTAGAACTCTTACAAGCCTTGATGCAGTTAGTGTTAAAATAAATATTCCAGTAAAGGTAGGTTCAGAATGAGAACAACAATAAATGAACTCAACCATCATTTCCAACATTTAAATCAGAACTAATTATACAGGGCCAATGTTAGCTTAAGTCCCCTCACCTATTTCTCCTCTTTGCCAATAAGTAGTTTTTAATCTATTTCAGGAAGGCTTCCAGGGAACTTTGGAAATAAAACTTAACTTTAAAATACTTCCTGAAGCATTCCCAGAAATCGTGTTTTAAATTTCAAAATGACTTGCATTGTTCTAAAGTTCCAGGCTGTGCCAACGACCACAAAGATAAACGGGGCATTGGGACAACTCTGTGAAGGACCAAGTTGCAACACGAAATAAGCATGTTGTTCAGCATGAGTCACCTGGAAATGAAAAAGAGAATGGCTAGAGAAGATGACAATAGAAACGATGACTGCCTGACAACGCTTCAAGTAAGACACGAGGACCTGGTCTGCATTCGCTTTCAGGTCGTGAAATGCCACAGGAACTGAATGTTTGAGAAGATAGAGTCAGTGGCTCACCCTCACTCAGCAACCTAATGACCACATCCTCAGATCTGGGGCACAATCAGTTGCTCTCAAGCCAGACCACATGACGAAATCACCTGAGGAATTTATTTACCCTCAATACTGATGCCTAGGCCCCAACACCAGAAATTCGGATTAATTTTAGTATAGGATGGAAGCCAAGCATTAGTATTTTTTAGAGCATTTAACACAAACCAGAGTTGAGCACCACTGTCAGTTGTATGAAATGGATTTAGAAATCTTATCCCCTAGGCCCTCAGGGATGCCAGAACTGTCATCGTGTTTATATGACTGGTGAGAATCTGGGCAAGTTACTGATCTCTGAGACTGTTTCCACATCTCTAAAATGAAACTCAGAATACCTTCCAGAAGCAATGCTTTAGCATGGAGTCCAGATTGTCACAGTTTCAAAATAAATGTTGGATGAACCCAGATACTTTACTTCAGTCACTTTTCATTCATATGTTCCTAGAACGAATACTGGGTGTAACGTGTATGTGAAAAATTTTTCAAATGTATCGGCATTATTTTTTTGACTACCTAACTACTACTAAGTCTTCAGGATGCCAAAACAATTGCCCCGAAAGTAGGGAAATACTGTCACCTAATACACGTTTCTTGTATCTCTATATCCCCATGGTGGAGAAATAGGTTTTGATTTAATGTTGTTAATTATTTTTTGCTAAATAATGACCTAACACCATGGTTACAGGCATATACTTGCTATCAAGACTTTCAAGCTGTCAGTTTTGACAAACAAAAAGCCTCAATTCAGTCCTTTAGACTTTGGCCATTTTCTATCCCCTATTACTGAGAAATTCATATCATTTTGTTGTGAGGTGGAAGGAAGAATTTAACTTGCACATACTCATCCCAGTATGCCAGCATAGTTCATGAAACAAATGGTCACATATTAAAACTATTGGCAAATAACTTCAACATCCTGATGATTGAATGATGAATCACAGACATATGAACCAAAGTTTGTTATCTGCTCACCATCAAAGACTCCAGAATCAAATGAGAACATCAATATTTCCTATGCAGCTATGGTGTGCTTAAATCTAGGCATAGACTTTCCTTTCATCAAAGTTTTATGATAATTTCTATTTATACTTTTGGAGGGTAGATTATATTTCCTTCCTGCATTTGTATCTGTGATGAAATCTTTGATAAATCATTCGAATTTTCCTTCATAAACATAAGAGACACAAAGTCAACAAATATATTGTGGTATTATGACTTTTGTAACTAATTTGAGAGTATAAAGGAATTCTCTAATACTGAATGCATGCACTCCATTATTCTATAGAGGAGCACCACTTAAATTCTAGTAGTAAAAGATACATGTATGACCCTATGTAACCCACACTGCTAGTTGTTACCCAGTATTTTTTCCCCTAGGTTTAAAAAATTTTTCTTTTTCTAAGAATAGTCAAGTGCAGTAGTGAGATGGGTGGAAAGAGTAGAACAAGGAGTTGAATCTGTAACTGACTTGTGAACAATCAAGTTATCAAGTAAGATAACTTAATTTGTTATCCAACATTTATCCCCCACACTTAATTCCTCGGGTTAGCAATGTGCCCACGCTCAGATGATAGATTATAAGACTGACTGAGTCATAGAATCTGTTTCTTGCTTCCTAGGCCTTCCTTGCAGCTAGTTCCTAGCTTCCTTCCCTATAATCATGGGATCCAAGGCTGGATGTGAGATTTACAGGGAAGTCCTCTAGAAGGCTCTATCATTTTGCTTTCCTGATAAAAGGGGACAGGGGCAAGAGGTGGATAGAGCCTCTCCCCTCCAATGTCCTGACTTAATGAGCCACACTGTGATTGACAGTAGCTCCAGAAGCTATCTGGTGACCCCAGGCACTAGTCCTAAGGACAAAAGATAACAGAATAAGGACAGTTGAGCTAAAGGATCCTGAATCTTTGATGGAATCACTGAGGAACTGAATCAATGCCAGCACACAGCTACTGCAGGCATTTTACTGAGAAAAATAAACGACTTAGGAGAAAACAAAAATGAAAGATAAAATGGTAAGACTTGTGACTGAGAAATAGTCTTTCATAACAAGCCAATCATTAGGCAAGAAATTTCAAACATACTTTCACTGTTGGCCCCATTTTTCCTTCCACTTTCCTAAAGTTAAAAACAACTCTTTCTACCTCCTGAAACCACTTGAATAGTCATTGCCATATAAATAGCCTCTCTCTCTCCCCCTCTCAAAGACAGGCAGCCTTTGGGTGATGGACGACCTGACTTATGGCATTCCATACATATAAATGGGCTCCCAAGGCTCTCTGTAAGGATAATTTATAATTAAATAATTTAGTATTTCAGGAACCAGTTTCTTCTGCACATGTAACAAATCCACATGGGCTAAGTGGTTTGTTTGGTGCATCCTTAGTGGCTGGTCATGTAGGTAAAGAATCAGCTGACAGAAACAAAAACACAAGGAATCAGAAGATGTAGGGCCAAGAGAGTTTATGATAACAGGATTAACTGAAGGCTTTTGTCTCCTTAAAGCAGGATTTGCTAAGCTTGAGCAAGATCCTTACACTGAGCAGTTTACAAAGGTTTGTCTTGTGCAGTTAGTGAGAACACCAGTTAGTGACTACAAGGTCATTTATGATGAAAATGAAAAAAAAAAGGCTGTTGAACCAACCCTAGGCACATTTTTTAAGAAACCAACTTGTGGTAAGCACCCCTGTTGCGGCAACAGAATTGAATCCTGATTCTCCAGCACCATCTTCATCATCATCTTCTGATTAATGTCAGCCTCTCTCATCGTGAAAATTCCCTTTCCAGTAAAGAAGTCATTGATACATTCGGTGAGTGTTAATGTTTAAGACTCTGCTTTGAAATTTATCCTATCTCCTATCTAAACTTTTTGTATGATTTTGTTTGTATGTTCTGTTTGTTTGAATTAGAAGAAAGCACAAAGTTTCTGTAATTTATTATCATAGTACAGGGGTATTATTGCTATTATTACATAATTACATTATAGTATCACATGAGCCTTCATGGTATTTTTTACTACCATATATGTGCTGTTCATTAGGGATCTGAATTACATACAAATCCAGGCTAAAGACATTCTCAGGAACACATCTCATCTGTAACCTGGGGACGGATTGCCTGTGTATACACATTTACATACCCACATCATACACGCTCAACTTCTCTGAATAATTTCTTCCACTTTAAAATCTAGTTCTGAATGTCTGTGAAAGCACCTAAAATCGGTAATAAAGTTTCTTGACTTCACAAAAGATGTTTTCAATATAGTTTATTTCCCATGATCAGACCCATGTCATTGCATTTCCCTTACATTTGGTTGGAATAAACCAACCACTTACATAAATTGAGTCTAGGTTAAGAAAGTATGGGTAGCTTTGGTTTCTAATTAACCAAAATAGGAATACTCACAGAAAAGAACAAAGATCCTTTGAATGGTTTTCCACACCAATGTGACTCAGACGAGGATTTGAAGAATAGATTTGCCTTTAAAGCCCAATGACTGTTCTAATTCTCTTTATACAGACTTGGAAATTTACCTAAATTTTCAATGCCCTGGATACTGAATTTACATAATAGTAATTTCTTCCTGTTTACTGCGTAGGATGTTGAGGAAGTTCCCCAATGTCATTAAAATATTGTATTTGTTTCCATTTCATACACTCCAGAAATACCCAGTTACCAATTTAGATATAACAAGTAAACCTCTTACTACATAAAACGATATCGGCCACTCAATAAAATATCTAGTTTATGTGAGTGAGGAGTTCACATAAAACATTTCTGATCTTTATAGTTCTGCTTTGCTTGAACATAAGGTTATTGGCCTAAATGGCTTTTTAAAAACATATCAGTAGAGCGGGGCATGGTGACTCACACCAGTAATCCTAACACTCTGAGCGGCCAAGGCAGAAGGATGGCTTGGACTCAGGAGTTTGAGACCCTAAGCAAAAGCAAGGCCCCATTTCTACCAAAAATAGAAAAATCAGCCAGGCATTGTGTTGTGGTGCCAACGATAGTCCCAGCTACTCAGGACACTGAGGAAGGAGGATCACTTGAACCTGGGAATTTGAGGTTGCTGTGAGATAGGTTGGGCAATAGAGTGAGATTCTGTCTTAAAAAAAAAAAAATCAATAAATTGGTAATCATTCACCCAAGCAACAATCTAATACAGACAATACAGACAAAACCAAGCAATAAAATTATAAATTTTCTTAAAATAAAGTTCTAGAAAAATATTCTACAGTTTCAAAGTATGTCTGATATTTAAAAACTATTCCCCCAAAAGGGCCCAGAGTATCAGTTAATCTGTCTACTCTTCTCTTCAACCACAAAATTCAGTAAGACTATGGCATATAATAGTTTATCCACTTTCAAAAAAAAAAAATATTGTGTTTCCATAAAATATTTTTGGAACATAATCGGTGTGCTATCAGCATGTTAAAATACATACAAATGCAAATCATCTTCAAACATATGCTTATAAAAATCTTTAGAATTATGTATATTTTCATGATCTTCAGAATAATAAAAGTTCTAAATGATATGTTTGTAGTCAATCAGTAGAAAATATAGAAAAGCCAAAGAGATTACTCATAAAGGCAGCTGTCTAGTATGATCTGTTCTAAATGTGTATTACCTACTTTCTGGAGTATAGAATAATTAATCAGTATTACTCCATGTACTTTACTATTAATGGCATAAAAAAAAACAAAAGAGAGGGTTGTTTTTAAGTTGAAATTTTTTTTTTCTCACAATAGCAGCCTTCTTATAAAAGGTCAGGAGCAGTGAAATTATCATATATGCTCATTTAATATCCATACACAGAGAAGAAGAAAATTGAAGAGATGAGGAAAAAGAAAGCAAATTAAAAGCTTTGATAAAAATGACATGTTTTGATGAAAACTAAAAAGTCACAAATCCTATAATCTCAAGAGTCAAAACTGAAGAAAAATGAAAAAGAACTACGCCAAATGACATCATACTCAATCTGCTAAAAATCAACATTTTTTAAGAAAAACTTTAAAATAACCAAAGAAAAAAGATACAAGACGTATTAAGAAACAAAGCTAAGAATGACAAACTTCTGATCAAAGACAATGGAAAAGATAAAAATAAATGTAACCTAGCATTCTATACTTAGCAAAAATAACTACCAAGAAATGAAGGTGAAATGATGATTTTTTCAGGTATATAAAAACAGATATAATTAACTGCCAGCAGATATTCACTGCAAGAAATGTTAAAAATAGTCTTTTAGGAAAAATTTCCAGAGGGAAATTTTGATATATACATAAGAATGAAGAATGTTGGAAAAATACATACGTATATAAATATGAGAGCTTTAGAAATATTTTAAACCCTTAAAAAATAATCAATTGTTTAAAATTAAAAGCACTGTATCATGTAATTTATAACACATGCACAAATATAATGCATTAAAGCAATGGCATTCAGGCTGACAAAGGGGAAATGAAAGTACTATTGAAAAGTCCTTACACTATTGTGAAATGGGATAATATTTTTGAAAGAAGATTATGCTAAGTTAAAGACATATGTAGCAGGATATACTTCCTACGATAGAACAACCACTAAAAATAGTATAACTAATAAGCCAATAATTTATGTAAATGAAACAGAAGATTAATTCAAAAAAAGAGAGGAAAAGAGGAAAGATGAACAGAAGGCATAGAAAGAGCAGCAAGATGGAGTTAGAACCAAAAATACTGATAATCTCATTAAATATAAACTGTCTAAGCACTAATCAAACAGCAAGATGATGGGGCAAAACCTAACTACATGCCGGCTTCCACCACTTCATTTAAAATATAAAGACACAAAATGTGGGCAGCACCCGTGACTCAAAGGAGTGGGGCGCCAGCCCCATATACTGGAGGTGGTGGGTTCAACCCCAACCCCGGCCAAAAACTGCAAAAAAAAAAAAAATACTACTAAAATAATATCTTGCTTCAAAGTTAATGAAGCAAAACCTGATCCAACTGACAGGGGTAATAGACAAATCTACAATTATAGTTAGGTATTTCTAAACCCCTCTCTCAATAACTGATAGAATAAGTGGACCAAAAAAGAAAGAAAGAAAAAACAAAAATATTAGTAAGGAAACAGAAGACCTAAATAGCACCATTTAAGCAACAAGCCTGCTTAAATGAAATTTCTATAATTTTCCACCAACATCAGCAGAAGACATGTTGTGTTTAAATGTATATATAATGTTTATCATGATACACCAGATTCTGGGTCTTAAAACAAGTTGCAATAAAATGAAAAGAACATACAGTATTCTCTGACCCCAAATGAATTAAATTAGAAATTAATAGAAGAAAAAACAGAAAATTCCCATATGTTTTTTAAAATTTCTATATAATCTAAAGGTCAAAGGAAAAAACCACAAGGGAAATTATAAAACATTTTGAATTTATAAAAATAAATCAAAATCTTTGATATTCAACTAAAGCAGTATTTAAAGGAAAGCACTTACAGACCAAAAAAACTCAAATAAGTTACTTAACCTTTCCACCTTTAGAAATTAAAAAAAGTGGAAATTAAATGGGCAGAATTATGTAAATAAAGATCAAAAATTAATAACAAAAAAGTAACAAGATCAAAGATTGGATCCTTGACAAATTTAAACAACTTGCTCAAGTCTAGCCAGTAAGATAAAAAACAGGGGAAAGAGGGAAAGAAGAAGAGAGCAGAGAGGGTTAAAAGCAAAAGAAAGAAAGAAACACAAATTACCAAAATCAGGAATGAGTGGGGACATCAATACGTAACCTACAGATATTAAAAAGATAATAAAGGGAAATGAATAGTTTTAAGTCCATAATTTTGAACACTGATGAAATGGTTAAATTCTTTAAAAGATAAGATTTACCAAAGCTCACTGGAAAAGAAAAAGATAACCTAAATAATAATTTATTAAAGAAAATAAAATTATAGTTTCAACACTTCTTACGAAGAAAAGTTCAGACCCAGAAAGCTTCATTTGTGAATTCTACCAAACACTTAAGGAATAATATCATGTACATACAAACTATTTCAGAAAATAAAAGAGGGGAAACTACTCCACTAATTCTATGAAGACATCATTACCCTAACAGCAAAGCCAGATAAAGTCTTCAATGACAACTACAAAAAACACTGAAAATGAATATTTCTCATGAAGATACACAAAATTTCTTAAAATTTTAGTACATTTAATCTATCTATATGCAAAAAGATTAAATCATCAAAGCTACATTGGCTTTATTCCAAGAACACAAGGTTGGTTTAACCTTCATAAATCAATCAACATAATTCCTTAATTCCAGAGTCCACAAAGGAAAAAGCTGTATCATCAGTTCAGTAGATATAGGAAAGGCCTTCCACCAAATTCAACATCCAATCATGGTAAAAACTCTCAATAACCTGAGAACAGAAGGGAATTTCTTGAAACTAAGAAAGGCATCTATGAAAATCCTTTTGCTAACATACACTAAATGGTTATAAGCTGAGTGCTTTCCTTCTGAGTTCAGGGAGAAGGCAAAGATGTCTGTCCACTCTCACTATTCCCACTCAACACTGTTGTGGTCATCTTATCCAGTACAGTAAGCCAAGAAGAAGAAATCAAATATATGTGGACTAGGAAAATATAACATCACTTTTTATTGCTAGAATATATGTATGGCATGTAGAAAAACCCGTGGAATCTACCTACAAGAAACTATTGTTAGCAAACTTATACAAAATCTATATTTAAAAATCTGTATTCCTATATACTAGCAATGAAATATTGAAAATTAAAACACAAAGCATTACTATTTACAATAGCACCAGAAAATAATAAATATTTAGAGGTAAAACTAAGATATTTACAAGATTTATAAGTGGCAAATATAAAACATGACTGAGAGAAATTAAGATCTGAAGAAATGAAGTTATACTACATATCATATTAATAAATGGAAAGGCAGTATCGTAAAAATGTTATTTCACCCTAAGTAGATGTAAAGACTCATCATAATCCCAACACCTTTTTTGTAGAAATTGTCAAGCTAATTCTCAAATTTCTGAGGAAATGCAAATGATCTAAAATCTACAAAATATTTTCCAGAAGGGACGAAGTTGTAGAACTTACACGACTTGACTCAAGACTTTATTGTAAAGTTTCAGTAATCAAGATGGTGTGATGTTGAGATACATGTGAGGATGAAACAGAATAAGAAATACATAAATAGACCTGCCCATAGTTGAGTAATTCATTTTTCACAAAACATGTCAGGAAAATTCAATGGCAAAAGGATAATATTTTCAATAAGTAATATTGGAACAATTGAATATACTTATGCAAATAAATTATATATAATAATAAACCTCACTCAAAATGACTCATAGACCTACATGTAAAACTTAACATTATAAAACTTCTAGAAGAAAATAGAGGAAAAACATATTTCTTTCCTTGGGTTAGGCAAAGATTTATCATAGCACACAAAAATAAGAAATGTAATTAAAAAATCACAATAAATTAGACTATCGAAATGTTTTTAAAAATGAAAAAGCAAGCCACAAACTGGAAGAAAATTTGGGGGGAAACATTTACCTGTGAAGAACAATGAAGGGTCTCAAGTAAATGATCCTTCACAATTTGCATAATAATGTTAGGAAATAATCTTCACATTAAATTTTTCCTCTGCTTCCAAATGGATCTACAAGTCATTATAGCAGCAGGGAAATGTCTATGCTTTTTTCAGAATCCCCCAAAGCTCTGCATTTACTCTCCCTTGCAAGGGAACTCTGTTTATCTAGACAAAACAAACAACAACAAAAGTATCGCAGACACAACTTCATCCTGGGATCTATGACTAATTTTTTTTAAAAAATTGTTTTTATATGATTGAAACTGACATCTCTTTGGCCTTTTGAAAAATTGGAGTTAAATTACAAAACTAATGTGGTGACATTATGTTTTATTCAGATATATAAAAGTATAGAAAGAAACTTGCCACAAATTCTTGCTGTAAGCACAAATGTTTTCTAAGAAAAATGAGACTAAAGTACATAAAAGTCATACTTTATCTTAACACACTGAAGTATATAAGGCCAGATGATTAAGTTTGCAAACTCATCCTAGAGAAAGTGCACCATACTTCGTGCTGAATTTCACTGTGATCACCTTGGAAGTCCTTGCCTTGGGAAGCTGTGCACCGACACCAGCACCTAGTCCACAGCTCAAAACACATTTTCCAGGATGAGTTCATGAACTTCACTGTCAGACCTTGTAAGCCAGCAGCTCTGGCAGCCATTCCACTAAGAGTTCCCAGACTGCTTTGAAGGGTAGACTAGGCACCAGCATCAGTGCAGAGCTTCCCAAGGGGAGGACTTTGAAGGTGACTGTAGTGATATTCAGCAATGAGGTGTGGAGCACTTTTTCTAGGATGAGGTCGCAAACTTAATTGTCTGAGCTCACCTGTATAATATGCATATATAGAGTAAATGTCTATACACATATTACTAGGTATTTTAGGATGCTAGGTATGTTATACAAGGTACTTCAGACTATTTGAAAAACTATTTGGTATCTTCGTTACCAAAAAGAAAGTCACCAATGTGCTAGCTTTTAAGGTAAAAAAAAGTTGGAGCTCAGTGGTTGCCAGGGGTTGAGGAACAGGAAAACAGGCAGAAGATTTGAGAGTTTTAGAGTAGTGAAAATACTCTGCATGCTACTGCTAGTGGTGGACACGTGTCACTGTATATTTGTCCAAACCCAAAAGATATACAACAGCAAAAGTGAACCCTAATGTAAAATCATGAACTGACACTGACACGTCATCACCCACAGGGCATCAGAGACATCACTCTGGCGGGGATATTGACAGGTAGGCATCCAGATAGCTCTGTGCCCTCCTCACAACTTGGTTGTGGATTTGAAATGGCTGTTAAAAAAATAAAGTACTGTTTTTAAACATGGGAAAATACAAGTTGCTCTTTTCAAAGTCCTTCATTTATAGTGCATGTGTTATGATGACATAGCACACTATACCATGTAGCCATGAGCTCCACAATGACAGTGAAGGCCAAAGGTAAGTGTACAAATAACTACAGCTCAGCATATAAGGCACAGAATTCTGTAGGAAAGCTCAATGCAGGTCACAGAAGGACATAACCAAGAAAGGAACCAACTGCAGAAGCCAAGAATGCGGTGGAGGAGGAGGTGTCTGAGCTGGTCAGTGAAGGGTAGCTCTGCTCTCTGCAGTACTGTTGGAAGCAAAGACCCTTCCAGGGAGAGAGGGTGGTGGAAACAAGACATGGGGAACAGACATCACTGTGCAGGATGCTGGTGACTTTTCCTCAATGCCCAAGTCCAACTTCATATCAACTATAATGAACTTTCTGACACTCTCCAAAACTGATCTTCCCGAAGCAAATGTTATAATTATTTAATCATTATCATTTGCTTATTTAAAAAAAAAATCATGTATTCTATTGGTCAAGATGTACTGATACATACAGTTCCAAAGCTGTTTTAGAATGTTAATGGCATATAAACAAACAAGAAAATGAACCAGGAAAAGGAAAAATGCCAAACCTGTGCAGGATCATTGGATCGTATGGGAAGCTTTCAGCTCTGCATTTGAAATATGAGCATACTAATGTGCAGAAAGACATCACGACTTTATTTTTCATTTAATAACTGTTCGCATAGAATGTACTCATTCATTTAATTTTCAAAACTAGCTTGATGTAGGTGCTACTGTGAGCCCCATTCTGCAGATGAGGAAACTGAGGCATGGGAGAGTTCAGAGACTTCCTGTCAGCAGTAAAGTCAACTTTGGTTTGCAAGCAGGTCAAGGTAGACTCCACGTGCCAGTCTCCTACCCACCGCTCCAGCTGCCTCTCCAAACCAACCAGCAGCAGAGCCAGGCCAGAACACAAGGCTCCTGACTCTAAGTCCCATGTTCTTTCCACTCAACAGTTTCTGTCTCTACCCAGCCAAGATAGATTTGTATGATCTCGATCACTGACGCTCTTCGCTATCTCTGTGCCAAAATGCTTCCTTTCCTCCTCAACCTTTAGATTTGGTTGTTGTTCTTATTTTCACAGATGGAATTTTTCTCTGTCCTCAGCTACATTCATTTTGCATCTCACTAAAACCAAACCATGACTAGTTAAACCACAACAAAAAAAGCCTCGGCCTCATGCATTCCTAAAAAAATTTTTCAAAAGCAAAAAAATAAATAAGTAACCACATGTAGTATCTGCTTTTATTTGTCTTAGAAACCAAGGAATAGAAAGCAAGCACACATTTGTACAATTCATTTGTAGCCCAGATACCTGGTGTTGCTTTAATTTTAAACTTGCCTCCCTGTGAGGGATCACAGCTGAGAAAGCAGAGGGCCCTCTTTTCACTTCACTTCTCATACTCCAGCATGTCATTTCATCCTGGCATAACAGGATGTTGGGGGAATTCTTCCCCAGACTAGTTGGCTAGTCTCCACAATTGGAGACCACAGGAGAGAGGTATCCTAACGTCTGAGAGAGAATACCAACAGCTGCCACGGCTGACTAAGAGGCTGCAAAACCAGGCCCACCACCACCATTCTCACCCCCACTCTAGTCTACATGGTGGTTTCAAACCCTGACTTCACATTGGAATCACCCTGGAGCTCACAAATCAGATGCCTAGATGCATCTGTAGAGATATTTTATTGACAATGGGATTTTTTTAAGAGCTCCCCAAGTTGTCATAATCGCTGGCAAGGTTAGAATGATTGCTATATAAGACAGAGGGAGGTGCAAACATAGGTTTTAAAGACGATGTGAGATGGGATCCCTTTGTCTTTCTCCTCTGAATATCCTGGAGACTGGAAAGATGGCTGTGGACAATTCCAAGAGGGCTTTCCTATAGGATGAGGTTTGTTCATATTCTTATCCTCTGCCTTTGTGAGCAAGAGAAAGAGAATGAAAATGGCATTGTGGTGGAAAGAAGAGACTGCCATGGGAAACATAGCTGGGTTCCGGACATCTTTCATCCTCATTTACCCAAGAAAGCTGTTTACCAGGTGCTGAGCAAAGGCTGGACTGTGGAAGCAGGAATCTATGGCTAGACCGTGCACGGTTGTGGGGACTGGAAACTATGGAGTTCCATACTCAGAGAACTGTGCAGGGGCAAGACCCCACCCTGTGCCCTCCAGGAGAAGTCCACGCTTGGATGCTGCCCCACGCAGGCATTGAAAGCCAGCAAAGAGGCATTAACCACCAACAAGGAGAGACCTAAACCAGCACTAGACAAATACAGAGATGTTTTCTCTTTCCCACGCCAAACTCAAGACACAGGAGGAGCTTGTACCTAATAGGTAGAGCAAGAGAAATTCAGATTTCCTTGATTAAATTGTGATCCTGAAAATTGAAAACTGAGCTGAGTTATAGCAACCAGAATTGACTAGAAATGTACAGAATCCACCAAAGACAGCCTCATAGCAGAAAAGTAGTCTTCTAATCAGAGTCAAAGGCAGAATGGGAGGGGAAAAGCCATTAACTCCTTCACTGAGTTGAGATTCCTGAATAATCCTGTTAGATTTGGAGGAGCTTGTTCATTTTTCCAGAGGCAGTTTATTTCCCTGGAAATTAAAGAGTATGTTAGCCAAAGGACACATCAGTGTATGTGATGGACTTCTAAGGATCAGTGTACTATTTTATCCTTCACAGAGAATGAAGAAACACTATGGACAGACACTCTGAGCTTGGCTCCTTTATAACTGTGTGTCTTGTGCCTTGGTGCCAGGGGCGAGTGGTCTAGCGCATGCTGACTTAACTGCAAGGAGAGGAGATGTAATACATGCCAGGCTGTTACACTGATCTTTCACAAATTAGGAAACTCCTTCCACAATTTTCTCATATGGAATATGGGAATGTGATTTGCTCATGAGGCTGCTTTGAAGGTGGCACTGCACCTCACACAAGGGCTGGCACTTGAGCTACTCCATGTTCATGGAAACTAGTCTTTTTTTCCTAGAAACAGAGTCTCACTTTGTCACCCTTGATAGAATGCATGATGTCATAGCTCACAGCAACTTCAAACTCCTAGGCTTAAGCAATTCTCTTGCCTCAGCCTCCCAAGTAGCTGGGACTACAGGAGCCCACCACAAGGCCTGGCTATTTTTAGAGACGAGGTCTCACTCTGGCTCAGGCTGATCTTAAAGCTGTGAGCTCAGGCAATCCACCTGCCTCAGCCTCCCAAGTGTTGAGATTATAGACGCACCCAGCCATGGAAACTAATCTTGATAAAAGACTTCTCTAGAGTAAAACTCTAATTAATTACCCCCATTTAAATGAGCATAAGTACCAAAAGGACTTTGTTGAAACATTGTTTCATGGAGAAGGCATCCACATAGCCCACATGTGGAAGACACACAGGGCCTTAGTTTCCTCCATACTAATAAATGTGGTTGGTTTCTTGGGAAATTTTTAGGCACAGTTCATACTAACAACAACAATACATTAGCTATATAATCCTGCTTAAAAATCATTTTATTTGATGATTTTTAAGCATTCAGATTTAAAGTGTCTGGCCCTTTTAAGAAGACAATAAAATAAACAGAGAACTTTGGATGAGAGAATTATTAACACACACAAATCCAAAATTATCACTCTTCCCTTTGAAGGGCAAATCAGAGCTGGAGGATAGACAGGGAATTAATCCAAGAGCTCAGTAACCAGGCAGCAGTCCATGGATCAAAGAAGAGCAAAGGCAAAAGAAATTAAGTCTAATGAAGAATTACAAAGTAACAGGGGAGTCTCAGAAGGAAAAAAAAAAATCACGCCTTTCCTTTGAATAGAAATTAGAACTAGCTGGAATGGGATAAAGAGCCATGAAAAAGTACTGAAAAAGTCTCAAAACTCAAAGAACACTAAAAACCTTCCTTTTAGGATAAAAGGAAAATTAATTCTTAAACATTCAGAGTTTGTATTAGTTAGTGCTTACAAGTACATTTTGTGTCCGATACTGAAGAGTATCCATTTCTTTGACTCTAAGTATTCTAAGACAAACAAAATTAATCAATTCAAGTTATTTTTAAATAATTATAATTTATTAAAAAAAAAAAAAGCAAAGTGAAGCACATCTTGATTTCAATTTTGATTTCAGTCATCTGAAGAAAATCTGTTCTTGGGCACCAAGATAACCCAAACTCCAAACCTATGGTTTTTAACTGTAAGTGTACATCAGAATCACCTAGGTCACAGTGGTTCTCAATCTTCCTAATGCTGCGACCCTTTAATAGTTTCTCATGTTGTGGTAACCCCCAACCATAAAATTATTTTCATTGCTTACTACAATTACTAATACATTTGGAATAATTTAACAACTTTATTTTGTAGTCCCTACCCCTCATAATACCGTGTTTCCTCGAAAATAAGACCTACCCCCAAAATAAGCCCTAGCAGGATTTGTTAAATATAAGCCCTACTCCCATAATAAGACCTAGTGATAGGCGTGGCTATGCAGCGTATCTGTATAGCCATGCCATGCATTTTGGCACAGAGCTGTAAGGAAGACTGAAATACCTCTAATCTGCCACAGCCCCTTTCTCCCAGCCATTCGCACTTGTGCAGGTGCGCATGGGGTAACCACAGTCTCAGGCATCCTATTGGGAATGTGCTAACGGCTAGGGGAAAGGAGTTCACGCATCACTAGTGCCAGGCCCACCAACAAGGTCGGCTCCTCCTGTCAGGTTCTAGAAGAAGATGATTTGACTGCATTTGAATAAATGTAGATTGTTCTATAATACTTAATAAAAATAAGACATCCCCTGAAAATAAGCCCTAGTGTGTCTTCTTAAGAAAAAACTAATATAAGACAGTGTCTTATTTTGGGGGAAACATGGTATCTTCCTACTTTCATTTCTCTAATATAGTGGTTCTTAACATGTGGGTCACGACCCCTTTGTAACAATGAAAATACATCCTGCATATCAGATATTTACACGACAATTCAAAATTACAGTTATGAAGTAGCAACGAAAGTAATTTTATGGTTCGGGGTCACCACAACATGCAGAGCTATATTAAAGGGTCATGGCATTAGGAAAGTTGAAAACCAGTGGTCTAGGAGCTTTCAAACACACACTCACCCATAAGTGCCTGCTTCCTAATTCAAACCATCTGATAGGGTAGGTGGGGTCCAGGAATGTACATTATATCATATTAAGTCCCCAAAGATGCTGATATGCACCTCCCATTATAACCACCAACCATCACCATTCAACTGGTGGCAGCTATCCAAGCTATGGGTATTATCTCCCAGAGAAGAATTAAGCCAGGCTATCCCTTCTCTCCTGCTCAAGCTGAGAGCTGTCTACTGTTTTACATAGCAATCTCTGGCAAACCATCCTAAACAATTCTACTCTGTATTATTTCAAATAAAATCATCTGTTTACACAGTGAACCTTTCCAAAAACAAGAAAAAGAATTTGCCCAATAATGATTTGTAGTAAATTAATCAAGGCTAGATTCAGGTCATGAATTCATAAGGACTTCTTTCCCAAGAGTCAACATCATCTGTACTTTTGGGAGGACAAATCATAGCAGATGACAACATTGATCTCTTCCTTATAGACCATTTCTCCTCCTGTTGGGATTACATCGGTCAGTCAATAACTAGTAATTGAGCACCAGGTACTTTCCAGATGCTATACTTTTCAAGTTAGTCTTTGTTTTTAAGAAACTTAAAGTGCAGTTCGGGGAGTTAACCCATGAGAAGATAAGCAACAGGAAAAATGGCAAGACACAAGAATTTGCAGTCAAACAATGGGAAAAATAGATGATATTATGTGAAGGAGGGAGGATGTTGGCTGAGCTTATCAAAGAATTTGTGGAGGAGGTCTGAGCTTGATCCCTGGGAATAGCAATAATGAGGTGAGTGGAGAAACTTCGGAAAAAAACATTTAAATTCAATTTTCATTTCAAGAATTATTCACTGGAGGTCTGCTACATGAGCAATGCTGGGATAATCAATGTAGTGGAAGGCAAAGATGGACACCAGGTCCTGAACCTGAAAGGCTCACACTACCTAACACCCAGTATATAGGTGTTCATCATCTATACAAATAGAGAGTATGTTGGAAGAGCATGGCAGGCTGCAGGGAGGTGGCAGCTTTTTGAGACTGGCCTTATGTAAAATAAAGGAATTCAACAAGAAGAATTTGAAGAAAATGACTTTCCAAGGCAATGAATTCGGCTGTATTTGATGAATTAATATATTTAATTTTCTCTAAGTTATATTGCACCTGTTTATATTGTGCATTGTCCATATATTTATATATTAATTTATATAGAGAATATCCATCACTGTAAAGGAAAACATTTTAATTTTCATTATAATTCAGGTGAACAATGCCTCATAGGCAAACTCCTCACATGTCTTTATCACTATTTATTCCCCTGTGTTCCTCCAAGAAGGGAATAAAACACTGAAATAACAGGACCATTGACTTGCTTTCAAGTCCATGCCCCAAACACATGCAATTTTGGATCAAAATTATATGTTCATTAAACCAGAAAACATGCATTTATGGAAACATAAAAATGAAGGCCCAGGACATGTGTGAGAAACAATACACATGTACCTTGCCAAGTACACAGGAGAGGCAGAATTCATTTCAGTAGTAAATCTGTCATCACCATTGAGAAAGATAAGTTCAATGAACTACATGGATCATAGTGTTTACTTTTATTGAACATCTTTTAAGGATTTTATAAAAGTATATCCTTTTATAATGTATTCAGAAAAACTCCTTGTTATTCCCATTATGTAGATAAGAAAATAAAGGCAAGGAAATCCCATATCAGAAAAATTCCTTGTTATTCCCATTATGTAGATAAGAAAATAAAGGCAAGGAAATCCCATCATCTCACAACTAGCTAAATAATTCAACTTCAGTTTTTCATTACTAATAAAGTGAAGCCTAGTTGGCTCTTTGTTCAACACTTACTGTGGTCTTAAATCAGCTGCCTTTGATAACATGCCTAATGTTTCCGAATGTCAAAAAGGAACTTAGCACATTTTAAAAGAACTTAGAGCAGTGGTTCTCAACCTTCCTAATGCCACGGCCCTTTAATACAGTTCCTGTGGGTTGAGACCCACAGATTGAGAACCACTGACTTTGAGGGTTTGATGGATGTTTAATTGTTCTTATAACATCTTGATATGAGTTAATTGTCCATTAATGAAAAACATGAATCCTAAATACATTCAAATAAAACTCAATGGTTCAAAAAAATAAAAATCTGCTTAGCAAAAAACACACTGCCAACTCCCAGATAGTTAAGCAATAAATCATGACGGTCTAATTCCAACACATGCTGGATAATTTATCTCTATGCAACAGTTTAAAGAAGGCACTTTGGTGAGTGCTGAACAAGCAGTCCTCTGAAAACCAGCTGAGCATTTGGGAGATTATATTCTATTTTCCCACTACTGCTGCAAAGAAGTCCAGGGAATGGCAAAGTGCTGTGAAAGGGGTACCTGGATCACCCAGGAAATGCACTCCCAGAGAGAGTGGACTCTTGGCATTTACCAGATTAGGACATTGGACTTTTAGTCCTTCTTAGATTATTCCCCAGATCACATAGGGCTTTGAAGTCTGACAGGTAAGCAATAATATCCTTTTGTGGTTTTGAAATTAACTGAAAAGACTATGGACTCAACAGTAGAGAATAGTACCTTTTCTTGAGAAAAGAAATAATACTCAGAAAGTAACAGTTTAAGAAGATTTTCCTATGACAATTTACCAGCTGTAATGATGGTTAGGGAGAGTTGGAAGTTAAGAAGGTCACCTGGGTTAGGATCTGATTGCAGTTAAGTGACAGAGACCCAACTCAAAGTAAAGCAGAGAGGAAATCACTGTTTCCTGGGGTAGGCTGAACATTAAAGAAAGAGCTGCAGGAACTAATGCCCCAGGGATTCCTTACCTCCTGGATTCTCTCTTCATTCATCTCTCATCTCTGCTTTTCCTCATGTCTTGGCTTCACACTCTTTTTCTGCTAGCTAGCCTTCTCTGCTGGCGGGAGACATGGCTGTTAGCCTCGTACCACCCCATGAATCACAGGGAAGGATGCTCACTGGTTCTGCTTGTATCACGTGCTCAACTCAGAGCAGAATGAGGCCCAGGGGATGGATTAGTGTAAGTGGCCGCACCTGGCTCACATGCACAGCCAGAAATGCCCGGCCTATGCCTAGAGAAGAGATGGTGGGAGAGCTTGTTAAGCAGACTAAAGTAGTCAGTAATAATAAAAATGGCCTCCACAATTTTATGGTCTTCAACAGCGGCCTGATAGACTGTGGATGTGTTTGGGCTTGTGTCTACTCAAGGGAACAGTTGTGGAAATGTTCTCCCATTCTCATCACCTGTCAGAAAAGCACCCTTCTTCTAAAGCCCCCAGGTAACTGGCCTGCTATTAAACTATGTTTGGATATGAAGCTATTGGCTGGTGCACATCACTGTCTGACAGGATGGTTCATCGTGGCTCTTTCTTTAACCTGGAAATAATGAAATCTTATATGTTATGCAACTAATTTTTTGACTCTGTTTTAGGGTTCTGCTGGGGTTTTTTATATGCTAAGTAAATCCTTGGGTTTCTGACCTAAGGCAAATCACTCTTCCTTAAATAATCTCCAATTCTCTTTCATCTATACTTTGATGCAAAGGTGCAAGTCCTCTAATGGGGTGGTTCTCAAAAGTGGCTCCTCATCACTACCAACACTACCTGGAAATGCAAATTATTGGGTTCCACCCAGGACCTACAGGAGATTCTGAGAGGAGCCCAGTGGTCTGTTTTAACAAGTACTCTCAGTGAAAATAAGTACCAGTAAAATTTGAAAAGAACCGCTCTGCTGCATTTATCATTGATGTCAGCACACTCAGATTATGTGGGAAATTTCCCCCAAAAGGAGGAAAGACTTGTCCCAAGAACATTGAGTAGTCAAGGAATTACCAGAATGAATAGTTGAAAATGAACTGTTTTGTGAATAGGACCCAAAGCTGGGGATGAGATGAAGAAGGGTCATAGTAAAGGCCTGGGCCTCGACAAATTATATTTTTTCTTATGAACTTAAAAATATGTTTCATTAAATCAATTCAATTCTGTGCATCAGAAAGAGAGGGATAGAGAGAGAAGAGAGAATGCAGGAGAAGGAGGAAGAAGATGAAGTGAGTTTGAACATGGCTGCACATTGGCTTTGTCCACTTGATTGTAAAGTAATTCAGAAGTTAAGCAATAGGAATAATAATATTAGCTAATATTTAAGAAAAAGGGGTAAGATCTGGTAAATGAGGGCAGAGCAGAGTAACCCATAAGTGACGTAACAACAAAGAAAGTATATTCTGAAAAGAAAGAGCAAGAAAACAATAGAATAGAAAGTTATATGTATGCTATAATCACTACTGCTTTTAAAATGTGTTAGATGAACAAGAGTCAGAAGATATCATAATTAATAATATTGCACAATATATAAGTAACTGTTTTTCTTAAAACTGACTCTAACATATTTTCTTAAGTTATGCTGGCTAAATATAGGTAAGTTTTATGAACCACAAGGTGCTCTGATTCACCGATTTTCTGTTCTTATTAGTTGTATGATCACAGTCTGCTCATGTTCCTGCTTCGTGTTGTGTGACTCTGCTACAGGCATGGTCTCCTCCAGGTTGTCAGGTGTCACTAATATGTTTACTGCGTGTCACTGACGTGCATGTATTCCAAAAGCTTGGAAGAAATTCTAGGAAAGAGCTGAACTGCACATCCCTGTATTTGAAAGATTTGTTTAAAATGCAGGAGATACAATATCTCAAGTCCTTCCAAGTCAGATTTATAGTCAATGGTGCAGCCAGCATAGATTTTAAAAACCTGGTATTAGGAAAAATATGTAGCAGGGACATATGGAAAGGACAAAGTAAGACGACTTAGCTAGGAAATTCCACAGGAATCGCATAATAAGATGTTACAGAGAATGGAACAGCATTAGGAAAAATGAGTAAATATGCAGAATGTGAACAATTAAGAAAATGTCAAGTACAAAGGGCCAACCCTTTTAAAGAATAAATAATTGGTAAAGCATTTATTTCTTTAGAACCCAAGGGGAAAATAAATAGAAATGGAAGAAATAGAAAGATGCTTGCTCAAAAGTGGCTTGGCAGTCTGAAGAACAGCTGGATTTAATTCTGGTTTCCCAAGAAAAGAGAGGAAAGATTTGGAGCTAACCCAACTGGACTGTCCAGATTAATTCAGCTCTTGTACATTCATTCATTCATCAACAAACCTCCACTGAGTGTCTACCACACACCAGGCAGACAATAGCGTAAAGTCCTACAGAGACAATTCCCTCTCCTGACACATTAATTCTTCACAGGGAAGAAAGTGTCAGCTACATCCCACACTAGTCAGTTGTTAGGCTACCTAGAATAATTGGAAGAAACAGAACCTAAAACTTTAATTTTTAGGCTCAGCACCCGTAGCTCAGTGAGTAGGGTCCCAGCCACATACATTGAAGCTAGTGGGTTTGAGCACAGCCTAGGCCTGCTAAACAACAATGACAACTGCAACCAAAAAATAGCCGGGCATTGTGGTGGGCACCTGTAGTCCCAGCTACTTGGGAGGCTAAGGCAAGAGAATCGCTTAAGCCCAAGAGTTTGAGCTGTGAGCTGTGATATCATGGCACTCTACCGAGAGTGACATAATGAGACTCTGTCTCTAAATAAATAAATATTTAATTGTTAATGCATCAGTTGGAAGCAAATCCCATTTCTTAGTACATCAAAGAAAAAAATCTCAAGAGATTACTTTTAGTTTTGACCTAGTCCTGGAGGAGGCACTAAGATGTGGAAAGGGAGTTAAAGAAGCCTGGTACCTGCCGTTGCAATGCATATTGTCTACAATTCAAGCAATGCGAGAGCAATACAAGGTCATTTATAACAAAGAAGAAAAAAATATGATAGCCTAGCAAAAGGAATATTAGAGAGAAGAAACCTAAAATATATCCATACACACATTTGCCTTTCTTTCATAGCTAGTTTAACATTGCAAGGACTAAAAAACACCAGGCACATTTAGATTATCAATACTGTATATAGAAAGCAATTGTTGGCAGCTATGATCTACTATTGTCTTGTGTTTATGTAATGTCTCCCAGGATGTTGGGCACACCTGAATCAAGTGTCTTCTTTCTGTGCGATAGGATTGAGATGTCTGTGTATCTGGCTATTTCAAACTCACAAGCAGTATGAGAATGGAATCTTGGTAAATTTATACATTCCTGGCCCTTTCAAAAGGAAGTTAGTTTCATTCCAGCAGAATCAGGAGGTAAGAACAATTGCCTCCAATGCCCATACCATACACTACAGATAAAAGCCCTCCTCTCCCTATAGTTATGTCTTTAACTTTGAGTATATACCCACATAATTCTAGCAATATAGCTGAAACAACAAATCTGGTGAGGAGATCCCAGCCTGATTCAAAGCTTTGGGTAGTAGCCAGTGAATTTCTGATGAATTCTGATCAGTGAATTTCTGATTTAAGATAGAAAAATATATATATTTCTGGTATATCTGTCTCCTGTACCATAATAGATGGAAAATGAAAGAAAAAATTCTCCAATTTCATGCAAGAGTACATCTAACATACCCAATCTGTACGTCTCGAGACTTAATAACCCATATTATGATAGAGGCACAAATAGAAAATCATACTGCAATCTGAAAGAATGCATAATTAGAGCCAAATATTAAAATAACAGTTACAGGGTGGTGCATGTGGTTCAAGGAGCAGGGCACCAGCCCCATACACCGAGGGTGGCGGGTTCAAACTCAGCCCTGGCCAAAAACTGTAAAAAACAAACAAACAGTTACAGTTGACCACAGAGGGATTAATATAGAATACCAGGGAAAGATCTGATTGTCTATTTTGGGTGCCCTGACCCCCATCCCCACTATAAATCAAAATGACCCCCTTAATTCTCAGAAGGCAATCACACTGTGAGGAGAGAAATTCCAGACCCAATGTTCTGAAGATTATGAAAGTACAACCTTGAAGAATTGGAAGGGCATTAGACTTTATATATTGTATCTATTATAATTGTCTATTTAATGCATCAATTCTCTCTACAACATTCTAGAAAAATAATCAACTTTATTTAATAATCAACATTATTATCTTGCAACACAATATTTCTGTGACAGTAAAATCACCAAGTGACTCAAATGATATGATCCCCTTTTCCTCATGTTAATGGCAAATAATAATCTCTTTGTACATATATATATATATATAGAGAAGATTCTATGCTCCTATATGCCATGAATTTTGATCCATTTTCTCCTCCCTTTTACCAGATTACATGAACCAGTAAACCCTCTGTTTGTTCAGTCTATCCATTCACACCAGGTAGGGGAGAAAGTTTATAGGGAAAAAGAAGTCACAAATGTCAAATTAATATCCACTTTCTACTTCAAACGTAACTAGAGTCCATCTGTGTTATATTAGAACCATTCATATCAATTGCATTTGCCGTAATTATATATTGTTTCCCTTCATCCCTACCTCCATAAAAATAATAAAGTGACTATGACTGAACAACTAAAGATTTCTTATAGACACTCTACTTTGGCTCCTGTAGAAGAGAACAGAGAGACAAAAAAAAAAAAATCCTGGAAAAAATGTTTTGCAAGGAAGAAATGGAAAGAAAAGATGATGTGTCAGATGAAACTGGAGATCACAGAAATAAGAACCCAAAGAAATGGGAAGTTCTATATTTGCACAGCAGCTGCCACAGGTTCAAGGACATTAAGACCATTCATGTCAACAATCAAATTCCAAGTAGTATTCCAAGAATTTCACAGGTATTAACTCATTTAATCATCATATAACTTTATAAGGTAGGTTCCAAAATTATCTCATTTTGTAGATAAAAAAAGCTGTGGCTTAGGTAATTTCAAAATTTTTGCTCTTAA
This sequence comes from Galagoides demidoff, assembly GCA_963574575.1. Classification (NCBI taxonomy): domain Eukaryota; kingdom Metazoa; phylum Chordata; class Mammalia; order Primates; family Galagidae; genus Galagoides; species Galagoides demidoff. The sequence continues at coordinate 46,918 of CAUYQV010088438.1, forward strand.
ACTCTATGCCATGATGACAATCCATAGATAAGATACTGAGGGGTAGAACTAAATTTAATTCTGAGATCCCGACAGCAAATGCCAAAAGAAAAAAAAAAGCAGGAAACAGGGATTGTTTTACCATTCTAATTTTTCTTTTTTTTTTTCATGTATACATTAATGCATTTATGGGGTACAATGTGCTGATGTCATATGGAATTAGGAATGCTTACATTGCACTGGTTAATATATACTTCATCTCATTTACTTGATAATTGTGTTAAGACATTTATATTCTATACTAATAGATCCAACATATACCCTTGCATTATGCACCATAGGTGTGATCCCATCATTCACCCTCCCTCCATCTGACCTCTCCCCTCCCTTTTATCCCCCCTCCTCCCTCCTTCATCTTGGACCATAGTTGTGATCTATTCTTCATTTGAAAGTGTGAGTGCCAGTTCATATCCGGGTGCCCCCTCCAAAAAAAAAAAAAGAAAGTGTGAGTGATTATAACTTAGTTTCATAATAGTGCTGAATACATTGGATATTTTTTCTTCCATTCTTGAGACACTTTACTAAGTAGGATATGTTCCAGCTCCATCCATGTAAACATAAAAGAGGTAAGCTCTCCATCTTTTTTTAAGGTTGAATAGTATTCCATGGTATACATATACCTCAATTTAGTAATTCATTCATGGGTTGATGGGCACTTGGGCTTCTTCCATGACTTGGCTATTATGAATTGAGCTGCAATGAACAATCTGGTGCAAATATCTTTGTTATAAAGTGATTGTTTGTCTTTTGGATATAGACCTAGTAAAGGAATTGCA
>CAUYQV010088441.1:0-32905 GCA_963574575.1 Galagoides demidoff
GAACGTTTTAAAACAATAACTGAGAAAATGACATGAAGGCTGTGTTGATCAGTTTGATGGAAGTATTTCAGATTGCATGTGAAAACCCCACACTGTATCCCAGAAGTGCATTAATGTACATAGTTACCATTCAATAAAAAAATAAAAAAATAACTTGCATTTCAAGCCTCTTTTCTCCAGACTCCTCTATATTGCTGGCTGAAGGTGAGGGAGGAAGGCTGGAAATATTTATATTTGAGCTTCTAAGTTAACTAAAGCTGGATTAATATCAGACTTCTGGATTAACACATTTAGCATTGGCCTCCCCTCTAGATTAGCTGTAAACAACACTGCACCCCTGCAGGAAACTGATTTTGCCAAAAACTTTGAATTACTGAGAATTCAATTATAGTTTATTAAGGTTGTGTGAAAAAAACCCTTGCAATGCAGCTAACTTGTTTTATATCTTTAATTCAGATAAAAGTAAAGGTAGCAAGCCTGAATGTCTACAATTTCAGTGACTTCACCATGAAGAAGTGCACGTTTTGATTTTAGGTTGTGAGTCTCAGAATCATAGGGCTATGAAGAGGTAGGACCCATTTAGTCCTCAAATACTATAAATTGTTTAGACTGGTTTTCATCCTTTTTTTAGAGCTCAATTATTAAATATAGAGGTATGATAATTGAGCTCACAAACTCATTCTAGAAGAGGTGCTACATCCCTCATTGCTGAATATCATTACAGTCACCTTTGAAGTACTCCTCTTAGGAAGTTATTAACTGACACCAACATCTGGTCTACCCATCAAAGAAAATGCAGAACTCTTTTTCTGGAATGGTCATCTGAACTGTCATTTTATTAATCTTGATGTTCTGAATGTTATCAAAATATCTTCCTTTATCTTTGAATAATAAAAAGTCATTGGGGCCCAGATCAGGTGAGTAGGGAGGGTATTCCAATACAGTTATTTATTTACTGTAAAAGGCATTATAAAGTACCCCTCAGCCAGCATCATGTGAGTTAGTACTTTGTCCTGGTGCAAGAACCATGAGTTATTGGCCAAGACATTCAGTTAAGATTTTCCTAACTTTCCCTATTGATATTTACTTGGCTGCTGTGCTTTTCCAGTCAACCAACAATTTTGACACAAAGTTCAACACATTTTTACAAATATTTTATCAATTCTGCTTGTTACTGTCCACCCTGACCTCTCATCACCAATGATGTCTTCTCTTCCCTCAGAAAATGTTTAATCCATTTGTACACTGCTAGTTTCTTCATAGCATTATCCCCATAAACTTGGACTAACATGTCCCTGATTTTGTTTCCATTCTTGCCAAGTTTAACAAGAAATTTAATGTTTGTTCATTGTTCTAATTCAAGCTCCAATATTCTTGCCATGGCACACAAAAACACTCAATAACAATAATAAATGCCACTCAGTAAGATGTGCCACACATTGAAATGAACACAGCTGTGAGACACTAATATACCAAGGGTATGAAACCTTACTGAATTGTTTGTACAGTGCTGCCAATATAAGCACACAGTGGCAAGATCACAATCATAATTGTCAGACCTCATAAATAGGTCAGCAGTCCCCTTGTTTTTATCTCAGCAGGAATAAGTTGTTTCCTCTGTAAGAGCCTTTCCAACCCAAATTCTTTAAGGCATTGTCAGAAAGAAAAGAATATATCAAAAGTTGAAAACAGAAAGTTCACTAGCAAAGAAAGCATAGAAAACCTTATTCTTATTTTTATGCCCCCTTCAAAAAAAATTATATTGCTCCCCAGAGGCCAAAATGTATTTGATTTTGTGTTGGGGGACTACACTGAAATACTCTTAACAAATATTTTGAAAAGCTGCTATTTTTATTGTGATAAATCTGCAGAATTTAAATAATTATAATGAATTAATTGTTAAGATAATCATACATTTAAAGCAATCATTTTCAGAAACTCAAGATTAAGTAGTAAATTTTTAATATTTTATGCATCACAATTTTAAGGCAGTAAAAAAGAAAACAGCACAAGAAATAATAAAGGAATTGTTGATTGATTGAACTGATTGATTTAGAATGCTGAGGCGGGCAGGGGTGGGGCATGTTCTCAGAAACAACAAAAGTATGGAAAATCCTTTGTGTTTGTTCTTACCTTACATATTCCTAGTACAAACTCAAGAAATATTTGCTAACTAAACAATAGGCATGGTGTTACTAGTTTAACTCTCATATTTTGTCTATTTGACTGTATGGTTATGTCTTTATGGGTAAGGTCTCAACTCTTTGAGTGATAAAATGTGAAAATCAAGAAAGAGTGATCACAAGCCTTTCCTTTAAACTTTTCAGGTGTCAGAAGCAGATGAACTGTAGGCTTTCTTGCACACACACACAGACACATACACACACATATATATGATAGTTGGAACTCAGGCATCTGCCTTCACTTTAGGGGAAAAAAATCAACTTAGAACCTTCTAGATGGAAACTTTGCCCTTTTGCTGCTGCCTTTCCTTTAGAAAATAAGTTAAAAGATACCACTGGCCAGGCTAATTGACTTACAAGTGTGTCTTTTTAATAAGTGTCATAAAGTATGTCAGGCTGCTGAAACTTGCTTTCTGTGCGTTTTTTAAAAAACTGTTGTCAACCAGATTAAAGTTTATTGTTCTCATGTACATTCGGTTTTCACGTTGTAATGAAAGACCCTGAATTGATTTGCCACGTGTAAAGAGAAAGGGGTTGTGTCCTCTGCTCTCCCTCAATGTGCTGTTACCCCTGGGTTCTCCTCTAAGCTGTGCAGCTGGCAGCGATTGTCCAGCTCTGGACTTCTCTGGGAGCCAAACACCTTTCTCCCTCTTTTCTAAGTCTCCATCAAAGGATTTTCTGGAAGCCACAAAGAGAGTAACCATCTGAGGACTGTGATTTCATGTCTATTAATTTGAAAATTGAATATTGTGAATAAGATGACTTTCAAATGAATTTCTTTCTCCCTGAGGTTTTGGATTGTTTCAGGAAGATATATATATATATTTTTTTCTTTTTCTCTTAATTGGCAAATGTTTGTGTTCCTGTATAGCCAGTCTGATGCCCCTCCAAGTCTCAACTTAACCGACACAGCTCCAGGTTCCCCTGAGTGACTACACTACAAAAGGACCTAGAGCAGGATTTTGGTAAACAGTCACAAGCTGTTGGCTTCCCCAGGTATTCTGTCATCTCCCAAATTTTAGGACTTAAGGAAGGATGGAGGGGACGTCTCTAAGCGGCCACTGATGGGAGAACTTTGCATTTGCCAGTTTCATCTATAATCATTCTGGAATGTTCAATCTTCAAACTTTATTACTGTGATTCTACATATAAATTGTAAGCACAAGTTTTAGTCTTCCCCTCGGGGCTCAATATGACATAAAATACATTTCTAAATGAGCACCCAGGAGAACTGGCTGGGGAAGAGGCAGAGGGTGGGGTCGCTTATTTTTTCAGTCTGAGAAAGTCCTCTGCTCCAATAATCCCTGCACTTCCTCACCCATTTCTGCAGAAGGGAGAAATGCCATAACCACACACAAAGGATTCCTACCAGAGCTAGAAATCACCCTATTTCTGCCCAGATGCCAGAAATATTATCACTGGAGAATCATTTTTTGTGTGTTAAATAAATTATCACCCATCAGGATGCTGTTGTCATTTTATTGTTCATCTCCCCATACTAGATCCAAACACCATGAAAATGTGGACTTTATACATTTCTGTGTCTCTGGTACTTAGCATAATTTAAACTTCAGTAAATATTGGTGGGAAAAATAAAGTTTTCTTTTCCCATGTATTTAATGTTCCCAGACCTATTGGGACCAAAGAAGTATTTTTCTTTGTCCTCAGTATTCTAATGGGAAGGGGTTTGTTCCATAACTTTCAACTCTGCAGGTGAGACCAGGGCTGTTGCTACAGGTTGGAGAGAGACACTGGGAAGGGTTATGGTCACACAGAAGTGGTAACAGACTGCAGAAAACCAGTGTCCTGCTTACTCTCACTGAGAAAGACAGGAGCTTATCTGTGGTATTCAAGTCATGGGGGGCAGGGGTCAAAAAGCCAAAGCCAAATTAAAAGACTAAAGATATACAATATCAAAGAATATTTCTCCCTTCTGCAAAGAGTAACCAGTAAAAAAATTGGGGAAGAGGGAGAAAGAGAGGAGATAATTGGAACCAGGAGGAGAAAATATAGGACGTAGCAGTGTTAGTAGAAGTCACAATGCCTATAGGTGATTTGTCTATAGATTAGCCAGATGGGAGCATATGGAATTTAAGAAGGATAAAAAGCCCTCTCAGAACGAGCATCTTAGCAAGCATTGAAAATGCTGTATGTTTTTCATCTGACCCCTGTTCTCTAAAGCTTTATGTCCCCACATTCTCTTTCATTCTCCCGCTTTGTCCATATGGAGCATGTGAGCTATATGTTTGCATGTGAGTGTTTACTGGTAGGGAGAACACACCAGATAAAGTGCATCTCTTTGAACTGGTGACCGTTGCTGGGCCCCATTATAAATTTGCCCCATCTATCCACTTTGCTCCCTCTGGGTTGTAGAACATTAGTCCAAAATTAGCAAGAGGCTCAAGTCACCATCAAGCCAGCCTTGCCTTTTTATGTTTTTTGTTCTGGACCGTGGGTCTTCTCTTGGTCATAAGCCAAGGGATCCTTGCTCGAGTTTACCCCAAGTCTCGTCATTTCTTTCAGTGCATCTCATCCAAATCCCATCATCAGAATTTTCTCCTGAGAGTCTCCTGCGGCTTCCCAACATCCTCAAAACTCACCAGCTACATCCTGTTACTGTCAGTCTTTCCCTGAAGAACCATACTGATCTAAAGCCAAAAGACTATTAGAAACTTGTGACGAAATCAGATTTTCTTGATTTCTCTGTTACTTATTTTGTTTCTCAGGAAGCATTACAGCGGTGTAATGCAGGCTTCAGCACAGCACGCCATTCCTATCATCCTTTCCTCCTATGCCAGTTCATCTGTCCCCTCATAACAGCCTTGGGAGGTGGGTTAGGTGGAAATGGTGTTCCCATTTGTGGGTCATAGACTAAGGGCTGAAGTTGGCTTGGTCACCCCTAGCACACTTGCCGCTGACTCCATGTGGAGTCCATGTTCTGCCTTATCTACCTCTTCTGATTCCAGAAGGGCCTGCAGGGGGTGGGGTTATCTGGGGAAGCAGTCAGGGAAGAGGTGGCTTTAAAATGGGTCCTTGAAGGAATCAATAGACCATTCTAGGTGAGTCAGAGAGACTAAAGCAGCCCACGAGTGGGGTCAGGGGGCAACCTTCTGGGAGTCTAGAATGCTTAGGGAAGCGGTGAGAGGCGAGGGCAGATAAACTTAACCTATAAAGACATGTTTGGGGACATACACATGGGTTTCTGCCTGCATGTGTGTGAGGTGGGTATAATTCATGAAGAATGGCAATGGGAAAGATCCCAGGGCAATAGCTCCTTCATGAATCTCAGCTGGCAGCAAGGAGGGCAGAGTTAACACAGAACTAGCTCCAGCATGGGCAGCACCTGTGGCTCAAAGGAGTAGGGAGCCAGCCCCATATGCCAGAGGTGGCAGGTTCAAACCCAGCCCCGGCCAAAAACTGCAAAAAAAGAAAAAAAAAGAAATAGCTCCAGCCCTGGAACAAGAGTTTCTGTTACCTTTCAGAGCTGCCACTTAGAAGCTACATAGCCCTTGGCAACACCACCTTCCAGAGACATGCCCTTGTGACCCATGAAATGAATGTGTAAAATAGCTATTTCAGCAGCATATGCAATTACACAAGTATTCAACATAAAAATGAGATAGGATGTTTAAAAGTACATTGTAAGCTAGAAAGAACTCTGTAAAAATAATATTTTATTTTCATTTTGAACAGTATTAAAAAAAAAAAAAACAGGGTATAAGAGCTAACACACAGGCATCCACCAGAGTTCATGTGATGTGTCTCTTGACTGGATACTGCTAATGTCCTTTATCCATTTTGCCTGAACTTTCATGTGTTCGACAATTCCTTTAACCATGAAAAGGCTCCTCCCTATCTTCCTACATCACCCAGGCCCCATGAGGTCGGGATGATGCCTGTCAGTGTATACACACCCTTCTTGCCTCACCCTATAACCTTGCCCCCAACCTTCCTGGGAAACAAAGAGCCCTGCTTGTTGTTCTTTCAGAACACAATCAACGTAGCCAATTGGAATCCTCATGAATAATTTAACCTCCCAGCAGGGACTGGACAGAATTGGAAGATGCAGCAGCTTCCCAAAATTAATAAAGGCTTTTATAGAGCTATAAAAGGCCATAATTCAATCATTTTAAAAAGGGCACTGAACACAACGCTTATTAAAGGCTGGGTGCTGCTGAGGTGTGTTCAGGGAGGCCGAGAACGCTCACTCAGCAGCAATGGCCCCGAAACACGCCCACCCCTCCACTTGACAGGCAGATTGCCTGACCCAAGCATTTAATAAGCAATATTTACTGATGATTCTTCTCTGACTGGTTCGGTCAGGTGAGAGCACTAGTAAAGATGATTGAAACCGGGGAGGATTTTCTCTTTCTATTAATGTCAAGCCATTGTGTGGGGAGTGGGAGAGTCACCTATTTCTGGCCCCCAGTTATGTTTCTTCTTTAGTCCAACATTTTTAGGGGTGAATTCGTACAGATCTCCTTACCTGTGCCAGATCCTTCTTGACACAACTTACACAGGGCAATTATACTACTTGCTTTCTCTGAGCCTGTGTGTCCTCACTTCTAAAAGCAGCAGACAGCCCAAAGTTTTGGTTTCCAGATGAAATATTCCCCTTAGAAGGCTCCATGCTGCCAGTTTCCAGCCACAGTGGTCCAGCATGCCCAGCCTGTTTGTTTGGTTGTCTTCTTTGCAACAGCAAGTTTCCCATGATAAGATTGAACCACCCACGCTGTGCTTAGAACTCAAGGCCAGTGGGCACGGTTGGAGCACTGCATACAGGTGGCTCAAGACACAGCAAAAGGGTCTGACAATGGCCAGAGAAGCAGCATCTTTTTTCAGTTCTTACACCTTGGAGGAAGAGGGGTTTGGTTTTTCTTTTTGTAAATCACAAAATGTTACCATTAGGGCTGGCAGTGGCCCTGATCTGGTCACTCACAGAGCTGTTCTCCACTTCTGCTCCTTCGGCCTCAGAGTTCTCAAGTGCTAAAGAATTTCTCTCCCCAGCCCATGGTGCTGATGCTGCCTCTTGAAAGTCTCAGACGCCAAGGTTCTGAGCATTTTCGCTCCAAGCATGCCTCTCTTTGCTCCATTTCTGATTTTACTATTTACTGGGACAAATGTCCCAAGAGCTGCCACAACAGATGAATTTTTAGCAAGTAAAACATAAATAAATAACTAGCTGTGTAGCCAAGATGGGCTCTCAGTGACTTGTGTGACCCACAAAGCTCTTATATACTCTCTTCTTCCAGCCTCCTTCCCAAAGCACGAGGAGGTGTGTCTTCGGGCACCACAGGTACTAAGTGATCTGTGCAATTGCCTAACCTCAAGTGACAAAGAACTGGTCCTCATATATCACAGGCTTTCCTGACAAGGATTAGGTCACGCTGGGCTAAAGTTTTGCTAATGAGATCATGCATAATCAATAAGAATCAGCAGACGTCTTGTCAACTCCATCACTGTCACCAGGGGGGCTGAGGTAAGGCAGAGATCAGGGAGGCCTGTCAGCTACCCAGAGTCCAAACAGATGAGCACAACTGGATAGAGCTTCCACCCCTGGACAGGCCCCAACTCTCACTAGCAAAGGAAAGTTCGTTCATTCATTCATTCATTCGAGTTTTCACTTCTTCCTTTGTTCATTATACAAATAGTCATCGATGTATCAGTTCTTATGGGCATGACTCATACAGTAGAGGACCACTCTGCAAAGGAATCCACACGCTTGGAGCTTCCCATGGAGCCGTGACATTCTACTTCCTATGGAGCATTCACATTCTACTGGGAGTGATCAGAAAGCAAGGAAGGGGGAGGAACAGAAAGAGAAAGGAAAGGGAAGGAAAGATGCATGGATGATATCAGATAATGTTATTTTTTAGGTAGAGAATTCAATGAAGTAGAAAAGTTTAGTTTGAGACATCAGAAAAGACCATGGACACCTCCCCCCTTTCAACCAGCCACATGCTCTGTTCAGGGCTCTTATCAGTCCCAGTTTTAATTTTGTGTGATTCTGAACAGTGGGGTAATGTTCATCTTGCTCACCTCAGTGATCACATTCATTTGTCATTCATCAGTCTATGAAACCTGTAATGAACATTTTCACCATTCCTAACACAAAATTTAAATCTGACCTTTATCAACTTACAGTCAATGCATCCTTATTAACTATGTACAATTCTTGGAATATTTTACTGGGTCATGGAGTCATGGGGGTATTATATTTATGAATATATATCATATAAATGTATGTATGTGCTAATATATATTTTATTTATACATACAGCAGAACCTACATAGTTGACCAACTCTCTACATTGACCACCTACTTAACATGACCTACTTTTCATAGACTGGACATGCCCACATGTACATATCAGTGCAATAGGCCTAGTTCCTTATGCTGACCTCCTGTGTATGCTGACCAGTTAGGTTCTACTATAAATATATATACATATGTGTGTGTGTGTGTGTGTGTGTGTATGTATATGTATATATATAATGAAAGTATTTCTTCTATTCAGTAATTCAGGGTACAAAATAAAGCAACATCTCTTAGTAAGTCTTTAATAATAATGTTAAATCGCTATTTTGCCTATTAGAAAAATGCCCAAACCAGCTTCATTTACATTCTTATGTCCAAGGGACTTACTTTATCCAATTTGCAAGGATCCCGTGAAAAGAATTCCAATGTGGGAGAAAAAAGACCAGAGATGTTTCTTCTCCCAGGATTAGTGCCTGAGTCTGGCACTAGTGCTTCTATTACTGCTCACTCAGGTTGTTGTCAGGGCTGAATTTCTCATAGCTACAGGTCCCTGTGTCCTTACTGACTATTGTAAGCTTATAAAGGTCACCCTCAAATTCTTCTTCATGTCTCTGTTGTAGCACAGCAACTAATTCTTCAAATGAGCACGTGAATCTCTCTCCATTCTGTGATAACAGAGTCTTCTATGAGGCAACCTAATCACAGAAGTAATAATCCTACCACTTTGTCATGTAAACTAACTTAACCAGACACATGACTATCCTGTTAACATTTACAGATCCCACTCAAGCTCAAAGGCAGGTGGGTAATTACACAAGGCAATCGGGGTTGGTCATTTGCAGGGATGGGGACATCTTTGAATGCTTCCTATCCCACATGCAAAGTCTTGCACATGTAACATAAGAGTACAAAACATTACATTTTCAAAAACTAAACACACCTGCATATCTATGCCAAGATCAAAGAACAATGTCAGCAGCAGAGTAACTGCCACCCAGACCACTAACAACACAACTCAGTGTTAGCTTTTTCTTTTTTTTTTTGCATATGCAAATACCTATATAAATAAATGGAATCTTCCTTGTCCAAATATGTTCATTATTGTATAGTTCTCCATTGAATGACTGTTTCTTTGCCACTGTTCTTGGCCATTTTAGTGTCCAGCCTGGACTTACTATAAGCGCTGTTGCCATGAAGATCCTAGGACATGTCTCTCTGTGACCATGTAAGTGCACAGCTTCTACAGTGACCTTCCTTGGATTTGATCTCAATTTTCCCCTTGCAAAGCCAGTTGCTTGACTTCTAGGTCTCCTATATAAATCTGTAAAAAACAAGGGAAGACAACTCTTAATTATGTTGTTTACACTTTTTTAGGCTTTAGGGATATGGCAGTCAACTCAGTAGACACAATTTATGTCATCACGAAGCTGTATTCTAGTTGTACAATTTGGTAGGGAAGGATAGGAAGAGAAAATATATGTTTGGTTATATTTAAGAAATAGAGGTGTTATATTAGGTAAGTACTACGAAGGGTTATGAAGCAAGAAACAGGGCTCTGGAGTGTTTGGAGAAAGATATTAATTTAGGTTTCCAGGGATTCTCTGTGGGATGAGGCATTTGATCAAATACTGAAAAGAAGGAAGAAATCTCATAGCTTAGAAGGACGAGCGTTCTTGGTGGAAGGCCTGAGAGAGGCAGGTGTCCTCTCAGGTGTCTGAGAACAGAAAGAAGGCAAGGGTTGATTCCAGGACATCAGAAAGACAGAGGGTAGAACATTGTGAAGGTAGAGACCAAGTAGAGCCTTGTGGGTCCCTAGAAGAAACTCTGTCTGAGTGAGATGAGAAACACTTGAGAATTTGTGCAGAAAGAATTATGTTTTGATCACATCAACAGAAGCCGTGATGAAAATATACTACCTAGGGCATGAAAAATGAAAGGGATAAAAATGGTACAAAGCGGTGGGAACATGTATGTTCATTAGTGTGTAGATATGTTGAGTGTGTACACGTGTGTGAGAGAGCTCATCCTATGAACATAAACCATAAGAATTAATATTGAGAGGGCTTTTCAGATGTAGCAGGGTCTTGAGTATATATTTTAAATTATAATTTAGACAGAGAGATAGACAGGGCAAAGTCATGGATTTCCTGGTAAATCTGAAAACTTAATCATGTTTTTCTTTTGTCCCATTTAAACTAAAATACTCTACAATAGAGTCAAGAAATTTATTCGTTCCATGCTACCATCTGTGGTTCCCTCAGAAGTGACTAAATTTCTATCAAACCAAAAATAATTGGTTACTAATCACAATCTACCCGCATTACCATTGAAACCACAGGAGACATAGTTGTCTTCATTCCGTTCTTTGTCAACACATGACTCTCAGTTATGTAAAGACATCAAGAAATGTGATAGATGAGAAAATGGTTTGCTTTTAAAAAAAAAATAAAAATGAATTTTTCACTGCATTTATTTCAGCAAAGATTAGCTATCCTTCTTGTATGGCCAGTCCACCCAGCTGACATATCATTTTAACTTTTCAAGTACTTGAGCGGGCAACTGCTTTTTTGCATTCTGCAATTCCTTGTTTTTGCTTGTCTGATTCTGAATCCTGGGGCTCTATTAGGATGACTGTAGTTAGCATGCCGCCCTCACGTCTTTCAATTAAATGCAGTATTTCCTGGGTTTTCATAGTAGTAGGTTTTCATAACTACTGTTGATAATGTTCTCTCTTCAATTTATGGCATATTTCACATTCTTAAAACTAGACTTTTAAAAAGTGCATTAACTTTTTGAGATGCTATTTCTCCACATATACCCTGAGGAGAATTCCTTATCTGAATATATTATGATCAGTCGACCCTAGACATTTGCTGATTTCCTCCTTACATGTCATACTTGGCTCTATCCCCAGATAAGGTGCAGAATAACTTCTGCTTGACGTGGTTGCTAAGAGCAAGATGGAACGGGAGCTATTCTCTCACAACAACATGAGGACACTGGGCCTCAGTAACCCCTGATTCGGTGTCCCGTTCTTATAGAGGCGATTAATGTTTCTTTTTAAATTAACGCTCCCTCCTTTGATTAGCCCATCACAGCTGAAGAAAAAATTGAAACGCTTTTCTTCTTCTCTATATCCCAGGCACATAGCCTCATGGCAGTGGTCTGAGATCAGTTATCATTTCCCCATCTATCATTTATTTTAATCTAGGCCACCCTTGCAGAGGGGCAGAACTGCATACGTTTGCTTCTTTAGACATCATGCCCTTTCTCGTCCATTTGATTTAATCAATCAGCGTCCATGTGTGTGCCGCGTATATCTTTCCTGTAGTTTCACAGGCTGTCAGTCACTTGTCATAAGCAAACTGGCCATCAACACCAACAGGCCTGGCTGCTGAGTGGCTTCTCTGGCAGTGTCTGGGTTTCCCTCAAGGCATTCACTCCACAGAAATCTTAAAATACCCACAGCGACCCTACCAGGCCTGTCCTGCAACCTTACACAAATACTACTTCTCTAAAGCATGCTTATCATGCATGCATTCCAACAATGTAAGGAACAAGGAATTGTACTGTATATAACTGTAAAATCTCTACAGCGAAAACGTTCTCTTCAATGTTTGAATGGCAGTTAGACTACTTCTAAAAAAGAAGCAATAATTTTATACAAAGTGTACACAGTGAATTTAATAATTAGTAACAATTTTACCTTTTTAATTTTAGTGATGTTACCATGTTGTATAATTATCTTTTTAAATCAATCAGCCAAGAACTGAGGAGTTCTAGATTGTTCTAGAATGGTCCATGTCACACTTAAGGTAGAATTTAGTTTGAAGAATTACATTTTGAGAAAGACATGGAAAATCTAGAATGAACCTTCAGAAGAAACGCTCTGAAGATTGTAGAGCAGAATGATTAGAGGATGGAAGTGATTAGACCAAGAAAGAGAAATACAGGAAGGCTTTTCAAAATCTACAAAGCTGTCAGTTGCAAAAGGGTGGAAGTTGATTTTACCTTCCTTCAAAGGTAGAATCCATTTAGAATTCATCCATTCATTCATCTGAGATTCATGATCACCTACGGTAGTAATTGAGGCACCTGGATTAAGTGAGGAAAAGAGCAAGATAGCACAGCTTCAATGCTGTGAGGCCTTCCAGGCCAATGTGGGGACTTTAAACCTGAATGATGCAAGAGGCCAGTGCAGGGGTTGGCACAGAGAGGTGACACAGTCTGATGTATTTCCTTTAGGTCATTCTCCATGTAGGGTTGAGATAAACTACCACAGGGACAGAGGCAACAATTGGTAGAACCATCAGGAAGGTTCACAGTGGTCAACAGGATGCTAGTAACTTCTCCCAGGTGGTCACAGTGATCATGATGGTGTACATAAGCACAAGGAAAGTGAGGAGGACTATAATGGTAAGGGCAGTCTGCAAGCCAGAAGTTTTAGAATCAGGGAAAAACAAAAACTCTGATGTCCCTTATATCATTACTAAACAGCATTTTGGAGAAAAGGCACAAAAAATAGACCATATTCTACATATATGAGTAACAGTAAAACATGAATAATTTTAATGCAATGTGATACTGCAATGGAAAAGGTGCTGTGTACACTCAAATACCAGAATTTATTTACTCTAGGAATGTGAGCACTTTAATTATCTTTTCAGATACCAGTTTTCTCATATTTAAAATGGAGACAACATTCTTCTGTCTTGCAAGCTTGTTATGAGAACTGATGGTGCAGGTGCACAACACCTACCAGTCACTCTCTGTGCTGTCCCTGCCTTCCACCTCCCACACCCACCCAGAGCAGGCCCGTAGCTCTACACCCCCATTGACCCATTTCTAACTTCTTTATCATGTGGTGGGGTTCTGTTTCTACTTACGGGCTCCTTGGGAAGCTTGTTTGACTTCTGGTAGCACCACTTCTTTAGAACCAACTTCTGAACATGACTCTCATAGTCTTCCAAATAGAGGTGTCCCAATCAGCTCATTCTTTACTCTGAAGGAGGCTGAAAAATGACACAACTATCATTATTTCTCAAGAACTTACTCCAGCATGTCTCTTTTCCTCACTACTCTTTGCTGCTGGCCAGTAACCCCCAGAAGACATTTGAACACTCCTAGACGCATTGACCCCAGATAGCTTAACTGGACCTCCTCCTGCTTTGGTTCCACTGGACCTTGTACACAGAAAGTGGTCATGATACGTTTACTGAATAAATAGATCTTGATGTTCTTCACTGAAAGTCTTCAAGTTCATTTTTGATGATCTCAGAATTTATATGAGAGACTCCTCTTGACTTTTTAGCTTTATTATTTGATTTCACTGGCTTTAAAGGGCATCGTTTCCAGTCTATTTCTACTTCACATGTTTTAAAGTGAAATTGCTACAACTTAACCATCTTGAATTTTAAAACTCCCTGCAGGTCAGTAACATTTGTCCTGGTGTTTAAAGAAAAATAAAGCAAAATGGACAAAACGAGTGTCTCTCATCACCTCGTGCATCTTGGGTATGAGACCTGCTCATCGTGTGTTAGATTTCGTAATATGTCAGTCCCACTCTGAGGCTCCTCCAAAAGGAATCAGTAAGTGGAGAATGGGGTAGGACCAAATCGTCGTATTTTCAGTCTAACTTATTAGAAATGAGTGACTTCTAACTGCAAATGGAATTATCTCCACAGACTGTCAGAATTCACAAGGCCAGCAAAATGAGACAATAAGCATAGTCTTTGATAGGTTTTCAAAGCTGAGACTCAATTTTTCTGGTGTTAAATATTAGGATTTTTTTTTTTTTTTGCATTTCCTTATTTAACTTTAAATATCTGTATCCATCTTTGACCTTAACTATTCTCCCTAAACCCAGATTTCCTTAACTGTTCTCCCTAAACCCAGCATTCCATCCCCCTCTCTCTCTAAACCTGTGTTCTCGGTACCACTTTATGAATAACCGGGATTTGTTCCTTTCAAGAGTAGGACGTGGGTATGACAGGAGGCCATTTCTCTGATGGGGATCCCAGATTTCCATCTTCTCTAAGCACATTCTGTATCTTTTCTAAAATCCTGAGTTCCCCTACAGGCTTTTAGCAATTCCAGACTTTTCCCAAAGCCTATGAGCAAGTTCTTTTTTCAACTAAGTTAGCTAGCGTTATACTTATTTATTTATTCTCTACTTGCAACCAAAGAACCCTAACTGATACAGAGCAATAAGAATGCCTTTTTAATTACGACCTCCACAGGCCTTGGGCCTAGGGGGCATTGGGTAAATGTTTATTTAATGAGTGAATGAATAAAAGTTATTTCAGTAGAAGAGGAAAGATGAGACAACATAAATGAGGGTTCAGACTGCACTCAGAAGGGCCCCAGCTTTGTCCTTGTTTCACTTTCCTTTCTTCCTGTCCAGTTTTTTCTTGCCCTGGTATCTGGTTTTCTGTTGTAATTTAATTTAAAGATAATATTGCCATGTTTCTTTGAACTGAATCTATCCAGCAATTTATGGCAAAATTTAAGTTTGGCATAACAGGCTTAATGTTCCGCTTTCCATCTGTATTCCGTGCTTGGCAAAAGCCCAAAGAAACTTGGGATTTTATGCTCCTGAATTTTATAAACCAGTAAACACAAAGGTATTGGAATTGTATATCGTAGCATGAAACCTTTTATCTTGTGCATAACAAAGATCAGATTGGACCATGGTGCAGGCAGCTCGGGGATTTGTGTAACTTCCTCCCTTTAGAAATGTTCTTATTTAAGAAGGAGTATCTGTGGAAAGTGATGATAAAACAAAAACAATGATTTACTTTGTTCAGTCTTCCCAGCTTGTCGAGTTACTTTCGCAGGGATTCTATCATGTTCTCTTCCTGGTGTCCCCAAAGTAGTCAGGATTTGCAGTATCATCCCATTTTACAGAAAGTTAGAACAGAGCCCTGAAGAACTGAAGTGAATCTAAACGTCCCTAGGGGTTGATACAAAACCATGACCAGAATTCAGATGTTCTCTGTTCTAACCACCAGAGTAAGGTCCATTTATTGATTCATTCATACACTTAAGCAGCAGGGTTTTATTTTGTCATGTACCTTTTTACCTACCACGTGCCAGATATGGTACAGGCTCTGGCAACAGTGCTGTGAACCAAATAGATGGGGTCTCTGCTCTCAGACTCTCTGTGGAGGCTGTGAGAATGGATCTAATTCCTAATATCTCAAAGCTTTGTTTCTCTTTTGGAAACCTCATCTAGGCCCATCCTGAATGTGGATAACACTGGCCTTAGTGGTGAAGTTGGTGCTGATCATGATAATGAAGGTCAAACCTTTTTTTTTGTATTTCCTTGTTTAACATTAAATATCTATATCCTCTGAAAGCATGCTCTCTAACCCTCACACTTTGACAATCATGTTGAATTCATGAAGCTATGTCTCAGTGACATTGTCCAAAATCTCATTGTTTTCTATCAGTACTCCTATTAAGTTCAAGTTCATACCAGGGCATGCTCTATTTCTATGGTCCGAGCTTCAGCTGTACCCTTGCTTAACCTCTGAGACCCAATTATAACAAGAGACCAATGTGGGGTTAAGAGGCAAGCTCAAGTGGAGAAATATTGAATCAGTAGCAAGACATAATAAATATGCAAATCTCTCCTTTCAGAAGCCTTATTCTAGGCCATCTAATAATGTCTCCATATTTCTTCCTGTTATTATTCTCTCTGCTGCAGGAGGGGAGGAGGCTGCTTCTGCAGCAGTGCTGTTCTGCCTTCCCACCTGTTTACATTTACTATATGGCTGCCTGGGGAACTCTGCAGAAAATAATGCTTGTGTGAGCCATTTACTTGACTACATGTCAAAAAGTAATTTGAATCAAAGAGTCACTAACTTAATTGATGGTGATGGCTCCATCCAAAAACAACCAAAGAAATTGATGTTGTGCAAATTGCACATATATTGCTCTTGAATTTGTGAGCATATTCTTGTTTGCCTTGACAGGATTCAAATTATCTTTCGGACAGCTCGACACATTACTTAAGATGTGCCTGTATGTGAATTTTAGCTGCTAAAGGGGGCAATAACAACCTTCCTGTGAAATTAATTCCCATGACTTCAACTCCATCTTGCCATTTCTTTTTCTCATTCCCTATGCATATCCCATCTATTTCTTCACAATTTGTGTTTTAACCTCGATGTCATTCTAGTCACCATGGAATACAGACCTATTGTCTTGTCATAGAGACCTAAGGTCTTAAGGAGCCAAGGATGAGGCATCACAGTCAGTGCTGAGAATTTTAAATTCTCCTGACAGATGTCCTTTAATGCAACTGGGTTCTATTTTTGAATCATCACTGGGCCCTGATTGAGGGTAGAGATCCAGAGCAATGCAGAAGTTAATTTTCCAATTAGCCTGCATATTCTTAGAGAGAACAGAATTAAGATTCCTGGTCAAGGAAGGCAACCAAGCTGTCACTGCCCCAGAGTTTGAGTTAGCAAACTGGGTACTTGGTGTTGTCTACATGAGGATGGAAGAATCTCAAGAATATCTCCTACCTGGGGTTGCTTTTTTAGGCATTTCCAGTGTGAGGGTGACAACTCCAGCAGACAGTACGGTAATGTAAAGAGCACACTGCCTGAAAGGGGATGAAATAGCTTCCAGGGGTACTTCTGTCCTGAAGGAGCTTTCAGACATAAGCCATAGACTCTTAATCTTCAGACAAGGAGGTAGTTAGAGAAGATTAGTCATTTTCCAGTGTTAGGGGGTGGAGTTATTGAAAGGTCAGGAAGAAGGGAGATTGGACAGCATCCTACCTGTTTGGCCTACTCCTCTGCTCCTAGAGATCATTCCACAGAGCTCCAGATGGCCAAGGGGGGCAGTATAATTTTGTATCTCCAAAATATACTTGCAGTAGGTTTTATATTTATAATGACAAAAGTCCTAGTATAAAATTAAGGTTTATTTATTTCTCTACAATTGAACTTGACTTTGGTCTTTCATGCAAATTGTGGAAATTTTGACTTTTCCAGCTCAAGCTAACATTATCTACTTTCACATTTTCTTCCTCCCTCCTGGGTATGCATAAGTTTAAAGATATTTACAGGTGAGCCAGCCACCCCTGATCCCCATTCTGCTTCTTGGTACCGCATGGCCCAAGCATTCTCTCAGTCTTACAGCACAAGAAGTACCTGGTAATTGCTTGTAATTCCCCAGACAACTCCATACAACTTGTTTCTTGTTGCTCATCTTCTGAGCTGTAGCTTTCTTCCCTCACCCCCTTCTGAGAAGATGCCCACCATTCACCATAGCAGTGCTCATGATGAGCATGCAGACACTTCTTAGATATTCCCCAGCTCCCCAGTGCCTCCAGTGCCAAAGAGAACTGAGCTTTGGAAACCAGAGCTCTTTTTTTGTGCTCTTTCTCTTAATCCTCACTCCCTGCCTGCTTCCCTCTCTCTCTCCATCCTTCCCCCCTCCCCTCTATCTCATCTCCCAGATCTGCCAGTTGCCCTCCAGTATGTTTCGGCCATCTCATTTCTAATGTAAAGGTCTTTCAGCTACTTTCTCCATCACAGCCCCAGAAAGCTGGGGAGGTTTCATACAGAGCTGATTGATCCTGTTGGCCTGTAAACTCTTACTCTCGCCTCCCAGTTCACTCCTGCTTGACCTCACCAACCTCACTCCATCCCAGGGAGAATTCATAACTCTGTACTCTTCTGTTTCTCACCACCTACTATTCTGGATTTTTTGAGTATAAACTCTAAGATCTACCCAGGGTTTCATGAGTAAACATTTAACATAAATTCTAGCTCAAATTTCTCATTCTGGAATATATAATTTGTCATCCAATGTAATTTTCTACCATAAATTTTGTACCATAGAATTTAGACTTAACTCTGATTTTAAAGCTGTACAATATTATTGTTGATCTAAATCAGATATGTTGTTTATTCTTTGTCCATGAACATGTGATATGGAATTCACAGCTGGGAATTAGAAAATTGGAGGATGGTTTTGGATCTATTCGGCCAAGTCCTGAAGCTACCTATTTCCTGGTAAAGATCCTGCCATGGGTCAGAGCTTCAGAGATGTTTAAAGTGAGTTAGACTGACTTCTCCCACCGTGAACTTCACGTCACTTTTGTGATCCTCTGTCATTATCCCCTCTACAACAACTGCACTTGCTCCAGCCTTGAGTTCTCCCATCTTGGCCTGAATTTTTCTTCCTACTCCTGGCCAACTCTCTGCAACCATTTTTTAGATACTGTGATTGTTTATCATGAGAATATGAATAACCTTCTGGACAATTTCTCTCCATGTCAGCCCTATCTTAGTCCTCACAAGGAATGCCTCTCATTACCCTGTGTCCACCTTGAGCTCCACACAGCATTCTGACCTCATGGTCATAATTCAGGTAGAATTGAATACTGATAAAATTCCTATATGGAAACGGAAAAACTGTTTCATTTCAGCATTTCTTGGATCCTGTTGGCCATTTAAACAAGTGCTTCTCAAGTTTTAATGTGCGTATGAATCGCCTGAGATCTTATTAAAATGCAGATTCTTACTCGGTAAGTCTGTGGTAGGGGCCAAAGATTTTAATAAGTTCCCAAATGATGTCAATGCTGCTAGTCCATGGACTAAATTTTCTATTTCAATTTTCCTTGACTATGTCTGTCTTATTATTTTAGTCTCATTTGATAAAAAAGCCCTCTAATTACCTCACATACTATAGTTTGAGGTATCCAAAATGAATGGTATTTTTATTTTATATAAAAAGTGCTTAGTGCTTAGGTATGTTTATAATAAAGTTTTTGTTGCTCCTAGCCAATTGTGTCTACTTATTGCTTATAAATAATTGTTCACATCCTTGCTTAAAACTTACTGTCTTCATGCAACTTCTTAAAGAACATATTTTAAGCCCTCCCCCTTTATTTTTAGCAAAGCCATTTTCTTATGCATAGAGTGACATTTAAATATATGAGAGCAGTCTGATGAAAAAAGCACCTTACCACATCTTGGTGATTGTGAATTAAAAAAAAAGAAAGAAAGAAAAAAAGCACCTTTATTTTAGGTGAAAAGTCACATTGAAGTGAGCAATTGAGTCAGCTCTGCGTCATTTGCTTTTGTCCCATGCTCAGGCTGCACCTGTCTGCCCCAGTCATTTCCAGCCTGCCTATTCCCTGGTATAAAGTCAGCTAGTTGGAGGCCCCCTCAGCCTCCACGAGGGGACCAGGGTGGCTGCAGTTGCTGCTGACTCCCCTTCTGCCCACTCTGACCTGAGGTGTGTGTGTCCTCCTCAGTCACGGCCCAGTACTCAGAACCTCCCTGCTGCCCCGTTCACTGGGAATCACGTCTCTCCTCCTGTCTGCCCACCCTCCTTATTTAGCACCTCACTCTGTCCACACCTTTTCAGAATGAAAAGGCTGCAGGTTAGGGATGGGGAGAGATGACTGAAAAGCAAAGGGCATTAAAGAAAAATAACCAAACACCCGGTAAGTGCCAAGTCATATGCTGTGCGTGACTGTACAGGAAGTCACCTCGTAGCTACGCCAAACAAATGGAGAGTCTTTGCCTGTGAAAATTCGTTTTTCATTTCAATGGAAATTATGATGGAAAAATGAAACCCATTGTGCCTTTTCTCTTTCAAGTGACATCTCCCAAGCTTGATTTGCTGTTTTGCTGGTTTTGCTGGCAGTGAAAAATGCTAAGCACAGATCTAGTCTGTGCACTTTTGAGGCATAAGACCTTTTACTGGGCTGGAACAACACCACCACAAAGCAAAACCCATCTTTTCTGCCACTGTCAGCAGGCAAGAGCTGCGAAAATAGGAAAGGTTTGCATAAGAAGGCGTCCAAATGTTAATCCATTTTTATGACTATACTTGACCCAAAACCTTTTATGAGGTTCTGAAATGTTGAGATAACTCTTTGCTTGCCTATTCCATCTTCCTTTGCAAAATGAAAGTAGCCCAGAAGAAGGGAATTTGCTGAGGTCACAGTGAAAATGACACTCCCTTAAGTTCCCCCAGGCAGGGAACTTTAAGGCAGAAAGTTGGGGATGCAGAATGGGAGGCCCAAGAGAGGTTGGGGAGGGCTGGAATATCTGGATACAGCTTTACCTGACCTTGGGGGAAGTCTCTGAGGTCTCAGGCTTATCACTTGTACAATTAGGTTAACTCTTAAGAAGCTCCATCCAGTGTGACAGTCTTTTTCTTCTAAGAGGGAGAATTGAGCCTGTTAGCTGACAAAGACCAGAACTACAGCACACAGATACCGTACTCAAATAGACATTTCCTAGAAATACCTCTCTAAGGATGATCAAATCAAACCTGAATCTTTGTTTATTGTTGCTTATGTGAAAGGGAAAAATGTTTTTATTTTTTTGGTTTCCTGAAGGTCTTGCTAAATGAACATTTATAATAGAATCCTCAACTCATAAATATTTTATATTTTTCTTTTCTTTTTTCCTTTTTTCTTTATTTTTTAATTATTATAGATACATAATAGTTGTATATATTTATAGGGTACATGTGGTATTTTGATACAGGCATGCAATGTGAATTAATCAAAGCAGGGTAATTGGAGTATCCATCACTTCAGACATCTATATCTTTGTGTTAGGAATATTCTAATTCCACTCTTTTAGTTCTTTTCATATGTACCCTAACATTATTGATGATAGTCACTTTGTTGTGCTGTCAGATATCTTTCATTCTATCTAATTTTCTAACTCTATTTTTGTACCCATTAACCATATCTATTTTATCCCCTCTCTCTGCTACCCTTCCAACTGTCTGGTAAACATCATGGCATGTAGAAATGCTTCTGATTTTTGTAGATTGAGTTTGTAATTTTGTATCCTACTGGATTTATCAGTTCTAATAGTATTTTAATATGCAATCTTAGTTTTCTCCAGATGTAAGATTATAATGTCTGCAAACAAGGATACTTCAAATTCTTCCTCTCTGGTTTGGATGCCCTTTACTTCTTTCTTTCTTCTGATTGCTCCAGATAGAACTTGTTGAATATCAGCAGTGAAAGTAGGCATCCCGGTCCTGCTTCTAAACTTAGAGGAAAGGCTTTCAGTTTTTCCTTATTAAGTATGATAGTCATTGTGAGCCTGTAGTATATTGTATGGCTTTTATCATATTGAGCTTAAATTTCTTCTATACCCAGTTTATGAAACAATGTTAAATTTTATCTAATATCTTTTTTCAGCATCAATTAAAATGACAAAATGGGTTGTATCCTTTTTTCTCTTGATATGATGTATCACAATGTTGACTTGCATATGTTGAACTATCATTGCTTCCCTGGGGTGAATGTCACTTGTTGCCAGTAGTTTGTTGAGGATTTTTTCTTATATGTTAATCAGAGATATTGCTTTTCTCCTTTTAATGTATCTTCATCTTGTTTTGGTGTCAGAGTAATATAGGCCTCATAGAATATGACAATATTCCCTTCTCTCTAATTTTTTTTTTTGAATAGTTAAAGTAAAACTAGTATCAGTTATTTTTTGAATGCTTGGTAGAATTCACCCGAGGGACCGCTGGGTCATTGGCTTTGTTTTATTTTCTAGTTTTTTGATGGGACCCATTTTATTACTGTTTCTGTTTCGTTATTTGTTATTGGTTTATTCTAATATTGATAGATTGTATGTATAAATTCATCCATTTCTTATAGGATTTCCACTTTATTGGCATATGGTTATTCACAGCACTCTCTAATGAGTCATCAGCTTTCTGCAGGATTGTAATGTCTCTCTGATTTTATTAATATTTATTTAGGTATTCTTTCTTTTTTTTCTTAGTAAGGATAAAGGTATGTCAATTTTCTTTATCCTCTTAAAAAGGCAAAGCCAACTTTCAAGTAGTTGATCTTCTGTTATACTTGGTTTCTATTTCATTTGATTCTGCTTTGATATTTATTATTTCTTTTCTTGTACGAATTTTGGGTTTGGTTTGGTTGTTTTGATTTTTTAGTTCTTGTATCTTTGACTTGTTCATTTGAAGCTTTTTGGCCTTTTTGATTTCAGCTCTTATGGCTATAAATTTGTATTACTCCTTTTGGTGTATAGCCCATAAGTTTTCATAAGTTGTCTTTATATTTTCATGCATTTCAATAAATTTTTAATTTTTCTTCCTTGTCTTTTCATTGACCCACTGGTTATTGAGGAGCATATTTTTAATTTCTATATATTTTCATTTTTTCCACTATTCCTCTTGTTATTGATCTATTAGTTTATTTTTGTTGAAATATTACAAAAGACTTGTTTGTGGCAAAAAAATAAACTAATAGATCAATGTGTTATTGATCTAATAATTTAAAAGACTAATTGATCTAATATCGATTTAATATTTTAAAAGACTTGTTTTGTGGTATAATGTATGCTCTATCCTTGATAATGATTCACGAGCTCAGGAAAAGAAGGTGTATCCTGCAGTTATTGAATGAAATATTAAGTAAGTATCTATTCGGTCCATTTGGCCTATCAGGAAGATTATATCCAAGGTTTCTTTGCTGATTTTCTGTCTGGACGATCTGTCCATTGTTTGATGTGGAGAGTTGAGGCCCTCCAACAATTATTACATTGGGGTCTGTCTCTCTCTTTAGCTCAGCTAAGACTGGATTTATACCTGGATACGCCAGTGTCAGGCATATATATATTTAGAATTGTATCCTTTTACTGAATTAACCCATTCATCATTATATTATGACCTTCTTTGTCTCTTTCTTTTAGTTTTTGTTTTGGAAATCTATTTTATCTGAAATAGGTATAGCTACTCCTGTTTTTGTTTTCTAATGGCATGAAATGTCATTTTCCAATGCTTAATTTTCCATCTACATGTGTTCTCACAGGTGAAGCGAGTTTCTTATAGACAACATACAGTTGGCCATGTTTTTTTCTTTAATCCTTTCAGCTACTCTGTATTTTTTATTGGAGTATTTAGTTCATTCATATTCAATATTATTATTATTGATAGGCAAAGATTTGCTCCTACCATGTTATTAATTATTTTCTGATTATTTGTGTTCTTATCTTTCTTTCTTACTCCTTTCTGTCTTCCCTTGTTGTAGGTCATTTTCTCTGGTAGTTTGATTTACATTCTTGCTTTTTATTTTTTGTGTATCTCTTGTAGTTTTTTTGACTTGAGGTTAACATGAGGCTTGAAAAAAGCCAATTATTTTAAAGATATGATAGCTCTGCTTACAAATAAACACACAAGTAAAGAGGAACCTAACAGAAATTCTACAATTTAATGCCATCCTCCACTTAGTTTTTATCTTTTTGTTGCTTACATCCATATTTTTTAGTACTACCTATCTTCCAAAAAGTTGTTGTTATTTTTGACAGATTTTTCTTTTAGTTTTTTCACTGAAAGTTTAAGTGATTTGTATACTGTAATTACAGAAATAGAGTATTCTGTATTTGTGTACTTACTGTTAACTGTAAGAGCTATACCTTCAGCTGATTTTTTGTGTTCACTAACAATATTTTCTTTCTGATTGGAGAACTTCTAGCATTTCTTGTAGGTTAGGTCTGGTGTTGATAAAACCCTGGTGCTTTGTTTGTCCTGAAACATACTTATTTCTCCTTACTGTTTTAGTTATATTTTTGCAAGATATAGTACCATAGATTGAGGTATTTTTCCTTCAGCACTTTGTGTACATCAAGCCACTCTCTTTTGACCTTGAGATTTCCACTCAGAAGTTTGGTGCCAGATGTATTACTGCTTCTGATATATTTTATATTTTCCTTGTTTCCTTTAGGTCCTTTTCTTTGCCTGTGACCTTTGGGGGCTTGATTATTAAATGCCTTGAGGGATTCTTGTTTGAGTAAAATCTGCTTGGTGTTCTGACTTTCTTATGCCTACATATTGATATCTTTCTCCAGGTTTGAAAAGTTATGTTATTATTTCTTTGAATAAACTTTCTACCCAATCTTTCTTTCTATCTTCTCTGTAAGGACAATAACTCTTAGATTTCCCCTTTAGAAGCTATTTTTCTGGGTCTTATAGGTGTGCGTCATTCTTTTTTATCCTTTTTTGCTCTTCTACCATAGTACCAAATATCCTGCTTCAACTTGACAAGTTCTACCTTCTGCTTGGTCAATTCTGTGGAGAGATTCTGATGAAATTCTTAGTTTGTCAATTGAATTCATTAGCTCTAGAATTTCAGCTTTTATTATTATTATTATTGTTATTATTTCACTCTTTTTGTTAAATTTTTCTGATCAAGTTCTGGTTTCCTTCTCTGTATTATCTTGAAGTTCATTGAGATTTTTCAGCTATTTTAAATTCCTTTCTGGAAAGTTTGCCTATCTCTATTACTGCAAGACTGGTCACTGGTACCTTATTTCTTAGTAATTCATTTGGTGAGGTCATGTGTTCCTGAATATTTTTAATACCTGCCAATTTTTGTCAATGTCTGGGCATTGAAGAGTTAGGTATTTATTTTAATCTTCACAGTCTGGCCTTATTTGAATCTGTTCTTGAGAAGACTTTCCAGATATTCAAAGGAAATTGAGTGTTTTGACCTAAATTATCACTACAGTCTTATCAGCAATGTGGTTGCCCCAAGCCTAGTAATGATGTCAGTCTTGTAGACTCTTGGTGGTTTCACCTGGGTAGACTTGTGTAAGATTTGAAAAAATGCCCTGTATTTCCAGGCAAAGACTCTCACTCTCTTCTTTCATTTTCGGCACTGGGGGAAGACTAACATAGTCATTCTTGTAGTTACCACCTCCAGATCACACCTGAAGCCAGACCAGTCTCACCCAAAGTCCATGGTGCCTATTGCCCAGCTAACTCCGATGTTTATCAAAAGTTCAAAGGCTCTTTTTCAGCAGATGTGATTCCTGCCAGGACTAAATCCTTCCTTTTATGTTCTTTTTTGGCCCAGGATGAGTCCAAAAATGCTATCGAGGAGCTATGACCTGGATTCAGGGGATTTAAGTTTGCTTGATATTCTATTTTACTGTGGCTGAGTTTACACCTAAGTTACAAATTAATGTCCACTGAATTCTTCCCTTTCTTTTCCCCAAGTGGAAGAAGAGTCTCCCTGAGCCACACTGCCTGGAGTTGGGGAAGGGTTGACACTGCCCCCCGCCTTGGTCACCCATTATGGCTTGTGTCTCACTGTCACATGCTCCTCAAGCCCATTGGCTCTGAACCATTATAGCCACAGGAATTCCCCCAAGGACTGTAGCCTCTGTGTCCAACTACCTTATGAATTTAGTTCAGGGTCCAGACTGCTTTTTGCAGTTGTGGGACTAGCTGTAACTCAAGCTTGGGGGCAGCAGAATTTGTTTTTGCCTGGCTGGAATAAGTGCTCCTTCCAGGGATGCTGACAGAATTCAGCCACATGCTGGGTTCCCCTGTTTCAGGGTGGCTCTGAATTTCAATGCAAGTCCCCACAGTCACTTCACTCTCACTGCCCCTGTACATAGATTCTCTCTCCACTTGGCATACTGGCACTGCACAGCCAGGGGATGGGGGAGGAGCAGGGAATTCCATGCAGGATTGTTTTTCCTAACCTGTTCAGTACTGCTTTCCTTGATATAATATTAAAACTGGGTAGTGTGATCACTCACCAGATTTTTAATTCTAATAAAGAAGTCTGGCTTGGTGCCTATGGCTCAAGTGGCTAAGGCGCCAGCCACATACACCTAAGGTGGAGGGTTCAAATCCAGCCCACCAAACAACAATGATGGCTGCAACCAAAAAATAGCCGGACATTGCGGCGGATGCCTGTGGTCCCAGCTACTTGGGAGGCTGAGGCGGGAGACTCGCTTGGAGGTTGCTGTGAGCTGTGATGCCACAGTACTCTACCCGGGGGACAGCTTGAGGCTCTGTCTCAAAATAAATAAATAAATAACTCTGCTTGGGTGGGTCCATTTTGGTGTCCCTGGAGAGGGATGATGACCAGAGGTTTCTATTTATCCATCTCGTTCCACCCTCTCCCTCATAAATAAACTTTAAAAATCTTTAAGGAATAGTAATTTAGAAAACTTAATACCACTTCTAGAGAATATTCTTCCTTTCTTTCTTTGGGATGTTACAGCTTCTTGATTCATTTCTCTCTCTCTTCCCCTACTTTTTTTCCCTCTCTCACTCCTTCTTCTAAGATAAAATAAATTTATGCATTAAAAACACCACTTCTTATTTCATTTCAGAATTGTAAAGAAACAAAGTAAGTTTAAGCTCCGGAAGGAAAAAAAATCAAAAGATACAGATTTCTTAATTCATCCTAACACCTTAGTAGGTTTTCATGTTTTTCTTAGTAGCTAAGGCCAATGGATTGTTGAGGACTGTTAAGAAGGGCAGCAGATATGCACCCATGGGAATATATAAGAACCCTGGCTGTTAAAGGTTGGAGGACAGGAGCTTACAAAATACATCCCTTTAAAATCTCTGAAGTATACCTCTGCTTCTTCATGATGATACTGAGAATGTCAAACAACACTTCTTAGGAGAGTGAACTAAACAGTCGTGATGGGAGTAGAGGCAGAGAACAAGGTGTGAGAGAGGGAAAGACTTCAGTGTATGCTTATTAAAAACAAAGCAATAGATCTATTGGACTCATGCCCAAGTGTGCTTAGAGGTTGCAAATAAGAGCAAGGACAAAGAAGAAAACTGTCAAAGATTTTTATTTTTCAAATTATCTTTGTCAGAGTTCCATAGAGCAGGCTCTTTAATATCACCGGTTACACTGGGTTATAGGTGAAGAAGTTGTCAAGCCCTGAAGTAAGTCGGACTTGAATCTCATTTATTCAAGGAAGATGAGAGGCTTAGAGAGTTTTGGGAACCTTCCATGCACGCAGCAGTGTCTCAGGTCTCCCACTCGCCTACTCCCCACCCCTGGTGGCCTGGAGGAGCCTGTGCATTTTGATACCACAATGTCCCAGGGAGCTTCCTTTGTCTGCACATGGACAGGTGTATACACTTGGGATTAAAACTCTGGTGTGTTGGTTCCTGTAATCTTCTGTGCAGAGCCCTTTGGAGGAAATGAAATAGAGATGGGTGGAGGGAGCACTAGAGAAAGGATGGAAACCAAAAGTAGGAACAGAGCAGAATCTAAAATTAAAATCTATAATATCAGGAAATGGACAGAAGATTAAGCACAAGCTTGCTCAACAAATCTCCCATATTAAATCTCAGAAAAACCTGTTGAAATGTGAAGGAGACTTTTTTGTTGTTGTTAAATCAGGGGACGATCTATGTTAAAAACTCAGTGGGCACTAAACTGCTACCCTGGGGAGGGGGAGTCAAAGGAAAATGTACTTAGTTTCTAGAGAGATTTATACAAATTCCATCACGTTGGCTACTCTTTGGGTGGATAATAGAAGATGTACCGTCAGAGGTTCTGTCCCTAATCATTTTATGTTGGTATCTGAGAGGAAAAAGTCACAAAAGCTGATCCCATCATTTTATAAATAAATTCAGGGACAGACTGAACATGAGAAAGGAGTCTGGAAGGCTTTGTTTTCTATTGCTGAATTTTCTATCAAAGTTGACAAGTCTCTCTTAGTCTGCGGAAACAAATCCATAAAACATGCAAAATAAACCCGCTAGGAAGCATGTTTCCCTGGCAAATCCTACCTTGGTGAGAGCCCTAGGTCCTTTATGGATAAAAATCCAGTTTCAAATCCTCTCATTCCTGTCACTCTGGAGCCTGGGAATCATGCCCCACATTAGCAATCCCTCTCAAGCAGAGGTCACTCTTTGCAGAGCATTTCTTGGTGGGAGATGAATCAATTACTCATGCAATATAATGATTCTGACCTAGGGGACAAAAAAGGGGAAGGCTCATATTTTCTTAGATGGGAGGCTGGTGCTAAACCATTCTTTTTTTTTTCACATTATGAAATATTATTTTTCCTTTTATTTTTTATTTATTTTTTTAAATCATAGCTGTGTACAATAATGCAGTCATGGGGTACAGTGTGCTGGTTTTATATACAATTTGAAGTATTTTCACCAAACTGGTTAACATAGCCTTCATGGCATTTTCTTAGTTATTGTGTTAAGACATTTATATTCTATATTTAGAAAGATTCACATGTATCCTTGTAATTGCTAAATCAGGGAAGAAGCCCAAGTGCCCATTGATCCATGAATGGATCAATAAATTGTGGTATATGTATACCATGGAATATTATGCAGCCTTAAAGAAGTCGGTGGGACCGAACCATTCTTTTCATTTGGATTCAACTATGCCTGGGATAGTGTGCCCAGTCCTGGACACACTAATTTGAAATATAAATGGAGTGACTAAAGTTCCTTTCAAACTTAGTGGTATGCCTGTGAAAGGATGAGGATCTGTTTTAACCAGAATATTGGAAGAAGGGGAAACAAAGTTGTAAAAATCTATGTAAACTGAAATCCATCATGTGCCCTCTCTATAACCTTCTCCCTCATATTACTGAGCTCTATTTAGGTCATTCTTTCAATCTTCTGAGTCATAAATATTATGGAGCACCCTGATTTTTCAAACTCTTATTTGGCATGTGTTCCCTCAAGAAAATGGCCATTTTGGGACTAACACATTAGTTAATTCCACTTACAACTTAACAAGGCAAAGAACGTCTGTAAAATGAATAATTGGGGCCTGGTAGCCTCTAAGGTCTTATCTGATGGTTACAATATTTTTCAGTATTTTTTTGACAGCTTCCCCCAACAACACAGCCTTGATAAGAACTGGGGGAAGGAGGACAGTCTGTGAGAAAATATAACGAGATGGGAGTAAGCAACAAAATAATTCATAAACTCTGCTGCCAACTTTGTAATATGTTAGCTGAGGCACTGTGATGCCTGTTATGATATTTGGGTTTCCACAATTCCCCATCTGTGCTATACTAAACCAGAAATTTATCGCAACGTGACCTGTGTCAAGCGTGGAGTCAGTTGTGAGATTTCAATTCCTGTTCCACATGTCCAAACTCTGAGCCAGACTTTTGGCATAGGGACTCTCAGGCTGCTTCCTTCCAGATGTCTCAGAATATAGTTATGTTTGCTTATGTGAACCAAATATGTCTCCTCCTTTGCTAAGGACCTCTTTGAACCCATATATTCTATTATTTGTGCATATTAAAAAATAAGTTTTTTCAATGAGATGAGGCATACTTTTGTTCAAGATAAAATTTTAAAAGGTACAAGAATAATATATATTGTAAGTGGGTCAGTTTTATAATTTTTTTAAACTAATGGGAGTTATACATATTTGAGGTGTATAACTTAGTGTTTTTGTCTATAAATACATTGTCAAGCCAATTTCAAGTGGGTTATGTTAACTAGTTTAATGAAAGCATTTAAGATTGTGTGAAAAAAAAATAATTTCTTTTCCCCTGCCCTTTTTAATACAGATAATATATTTGTCCAACTGAAAAAAATTTCAAGTGCACAACATTTTAAAGTATAGTCTCTATGCTGTATGTTAAATCTCCAAAACTTCTTGCATAACTAAAACTTTGTTCATCTTGCATAGCTAAAATTTTGTACTTGTGACCAACATCCCATTTTCATGTCTCCCTGCTTAGATATGGGAAAACACCATTCAGCTCTCTGCTTCTATGAGTTTGATTACTTTTAGATTCTTCATTAAGAAAGATTATGTGAGGTATTTTTCTTTTGGTAGATATGTTACTTTACCTAGAATAATGACCTCCAGGTTCATCCATGTTATTACAAATGGAAGAATTTCCTTCTTTTTTTAAACATGAATAATATTCTATGTTTATACCACATTTTCTTTATTCATCCATCCCTTGATGTGTGTGATTCAGTAGCACATATAATTATTAATTTATGGATTGACTGATGTTGAATAATAGAGATCTTATGAGTCTTAATGATCATTTGAAAGCTAAGCTGTGAATAACAATTTAAAAATTGGTTGAGTTGCTAGCTGTATAGTACATACTAGGAATTGGTGCATGGGTATTATGCTTGTTCTGATGATACTATTACTTCAGACCTAGAAGTGGCTACATTCTATCACTTGTATCACCCATTCTCCTGTTGGTTTCCTGAGGCAGCAGCTGAATATATGAGGATCGGTAGAAGAAAGAGAATAAATTACCATCCCAACTGTTGGTCTCTTTGGAGGAAACCTAGTTTGGAACTCAAAGTTTAGATTTAAGAACTAAGGTGGATTTATTTCATTTCCACCTTAGTGGAATATTCCATTTCTCAAACCTCTTATGTTAATTTGAGACCAGCACACTCATGAATTCCAGCCAAGCAAACTCTCATCATTTTCATCAAATGCTAATTGTTTCACAAACTTTGTTTGCTGCTTTCATAGTTACAGAGCCTCCATTTTTGTGTTAAGATCATTGATACCATAATAAGACCATATTTTGCTCCTCTCTACTTGCATCTGTGTGCAGCCATGTACAAAGGGGATATAAGTAGACATGCTTTGTGCAGCTTATGGGAATTTGGATGAAAACATGGCCACACATATCTAAGGCTCCTAACTCTTTCTCTTCTGTGTCCATAATGCTAAATAAAATGAAAGTCTGATAGCAGGAGCTCAAGCTACCATCTTGGAGCATGAGGCTATACCATAGGACGTCAAACAGCAAACTAAGAGAGCTCAAGTCACTGAAAATGATGTGAAACAGAGACACCAAGCCAGCCATGGACTGCACACTTTTAAATTTTATGTGAGAGAAAGGTCAACATTGTACGTATTTTTTTTAAGATACCCATAGTCTTCACTTTAATCATTGACCTAAATCCTAACTGTCATATCCTCTTATGTTTAATGGAAGACATACTGTTTAAAGGCCTTATGGAGGGATCAATGATGTTCTTAGTGATATAGGCTGATAATGTTTGTCTTTGGAGCATGGGTCCTGCTACAAGTCAAGCCGAGGTTAATATAGCCTACAATTCTACTTCCTATTTCTATGCTTACATAAGTGTAAAAGAGGGTCTCATGGTCTTTTCTACTATAATCCTACAGGTTGGCCAGGGTACCCTGTTAAGATGCTTTCAGAACATTTTTATTTATAAACATATCCCATAATTTCTGGAAGGAGAATTTTCTTCTTTTTCTAAATTTACTTGGTCTACCGTTTTCTCTTTTCCTAACTCAAATCCTTCTCTTTCTTTATTCCTTCCATTTTACCCTTCATCTTAATTTCTTCTTTTCATGTCTTTTTTTTCTGTACTCTGCTTATCAATGACTCCCTTTGCCTGTCTTCATCATTTTTCTTTTTTCTCTGCTCTTCATTTCTTCCTTATTTATTTTCTTCCCTTCTTTTTTGCTTCTCCTAGTTTATTTTCTCTCTTTCTTCCTCATCTCCTTCCCCCACCTCATTTCCTCACTTTTTTTCTATCTTCTTTTCTTTCCCTTCTTTTTAGTTCCCATTTTCTTCATTCCCTTCCACCTTCCTTCTTTTACCCTCTATTTTTCTTCCCTCTTAACATTGCATCTTCCATTCTTCTCTTTCTTATCATCCTCTTTTTGGTCCTTTTGTTTTTTTCTTTTTCCTTCATATTTTCCCTTTTGAAAAATCCACTTCCTTTATTTCTTTCTTACTTCTTTCCTTCTAGCCTTTTCCCTCCTTCTCTTTTCCCTCCTTCTCTTTTCCCTCCTTTTCTGTTTTCTGTTTCCATTCTTGTCCCTTTTATTTTAAAAAAAAGTGTGTACTAAACATATATTGGCCCTATTTGGGTGAACAAAATATTATGTAAATGCCATTACTATTTTAATAAATCTCTAACACATAAACTCTCTAATTCAATGCAATTAATTAAATTAATTTAATGCAATGCAATTTAATTCCATACAACAATGTCTACACTAATTTCTGTACAAAATTTTACAGTACAAAAATGAGAGAAAATCTATTACTAGTTGGAATGGAGCTAAATGACACTATAATCTCAACACATATGACATTAATATGAATTTGTGAGGCATTTGTAGGTGTTTGTCAGATGGTAAGTAAGATGGAATAACAAAGGTGATGTTTATGCTGGAGCAATGGGTATTTGGGGAACTTTGAGAATTTTATTATGGAAGGGGTGTAGAAAATAAAATGGAAAAGGCAAATAGAAAATCAAATTATAAAGTACTTTGTACACTGTGACAAGAAATCTAAACCTTATTTCTTGGGATTTAACAGAATAGGAGTAATATTAGCAAGTGTATATTTTTACAGTTTTGCTTCAGAAGCCATGTAGAAGTTAAAGTTAAGAAAAGACTAGAACAAGGCTATCATTAGAATACAATTGTAGGCTCGGCGCCTGTGGCTCAATTGGCTAAGGCGCCAGCCACGTACACCTAAGATGGCGGGTTCGAATCCCCAGCCCGGGCCCGCCAAACAACAAAGATGGCTGCAACCAAAAAATGGCCGGGTGTTGTGGCGGGCGCCTGTGGTCCCAGCTACTTGGGAGACGGAGGCAGGAGACTCGCTTGAGCCCAGGAGTTGGAGGTTGCTATGAGCTGTGATGCCATGGCACTCTACCCAGG
>CAUYQV010088443.1:0-17429 GCA_963574575.1 Galagoides demidoff
GGCGCCTGTAGTCTCAGCTACTTGGGAGGCGGAGGCAGGAGACTCGCTTGAGCCCAGGAGTTGGAGGTTGCTATGAGCTGTGATGCCATGGCACTCTACCCAGGGGGATAGCTTGAGGCTCTGTCTCAAAAAAAAAAAAAATCATAGATTACTAGGCTAGGCACTATGGATCACACCTGTAACCCAGAACTTTGACAGGTAGAGGCTTGCAGGATTGCTTGAGACCAGGAACTTGAGACTAGACTAGGCAACACAGTGAGATGCCCAACTCAACAAAAAATAGAAAAATTAGTAGGGCATAGTGCTGTGCTCCCATGAGAGGCTGAGGCAGGAGGATTTTTTTTTTTTTTTTGAGGCAAAGTCTCACTCTGTCACCTTGAGTAGATGCCATGGTGTTATAGCTCACAGCAGCCTCATACTCTTGGGCTCAGGTGATCCTCTTGCCTCCGCCTCTCAAGTAGCTAGGACTACAAGCACCTGCCACAATGCCCAGCTAGTTTTTCTATTTTTTTAGAGATGGGGTCTTGCTCTTGCTCAGGCTGGTCTCAAACTCCTGAGCTCAAGCAATCTACCCTCCTGAGCCTCCCAAAGTGCTAGGATTACAGGCCTGAGCCACCACGCCAGGCTGGCAGGAGGACTGTTGATCAGGCCACTGCACTCTAGCCAGGAAAAAGAGTGAGACCCTATCTCAAAAAAATAAACAAACAAACAAAAAAATAGATAACTAAAGTAGCAGGGACCCTCCTTAGTCCTAAATTATCTAGGCTTTACGTACAACCCCTTACAGCTATCAGATGTAGATGAGGCTCACTCTTATGTCTTATCCCCTGATAATCTTATCCAGTGTACACTAATCTTTGTGGAAGTTGATTATAGGGATAGGTTGTTCCGTTATGCCCAACTAACAGAGAGTCAATTGGCTGGAGGAGGAAAAGCACTCAGGGCACAAAGTACCAGCTCCAAGAATAGCATTTTCCACAAGTACAGCTGCTGCCACAGCCTACTATAGCCTGAAGAACAGTTCTACCTAGCAGCTGCTGAAATAACTGCCATGACTCTGAAACTAGTTTTACCTACAGCCCTCTCTCACTGGTCAAAATACCAAAGACCACTCTGGTCTGTGTAAACGCCCTGCTTTGAGTTTCTGGCATTCCCACATACAAATTACATTTAATTTAGAGATTCATCGCTGCATTTATTTTGACTTCAACAACTTTTGTGAGCAAGATGACCTCAGACAAACTCTAATTTTCCGCTATTTATCAGAAGTATTCCAGATGTGGTGTCTCCTCAGTGGGAGTTTTATGTTTATATAAAAGACAGAAGGAGAAAGGGGGGGAGAAGGAGAGAGAGAGAGAGAGAGAGAGAGAGAGAGGAAGGAACTGATATTCATAATGCATAGTACCAGGCATATCTGGTAATAAATCTGACTAGATTAAAATGGTTGTGTTGTTAGACATCTTTTCCATGTAAGACATCTATTCCTGTATCTGTTGTCTTACTCAGCCTGTGAACATGAATGCCACATTATTCCAGTTCTCAGATCATTATTTCAATTCATCTCACTTAGCAATAGGTAGTTAGCCAATGTAGAAAACCAAAACAGGCAATGACATACCAGCATGTCAAAGGTATATAAGACTGAGCACAGACCAAGGGCAAATGATGTTTTATGATGCTATTTTCTGATCAAGAGGATATGTCATCGTCTCTAAGTTTAGTCTTAGTGAAAAACAGAAAATGTTCTATTTAATTCTTTGTGTACGTTGAAAATGAAGACTCACAGAGCAGGAGGAGCCCTTAAAAGACATTACACAGACCACCTGGTGCATAATGGAACCACCCTACAACATTACCAAAAGATCGGAAATATACAAAGGAGTATCCCAAGAGAATCTGAAAATATCTTCTATTTTTATTTTAGTCTTTAAGCATGATAATAATTAAGCAGTCTTATTTATATCAGATTTTCTATATTTTTGGAAACTCCCAATGTAAGTATCTTTCCCCACTATAGAAGACAGAACCTAAATTCCCAGCCTCCCTTGCAGCTAGACGGCATATGGTAGAAAGCACCACAAGTTAGAGCTCCACTCTTCAGGGTGAGGCTGGGAACCAACTAGTTCTGTGACCTGGATGCTTCAGTTTTTCCTTCTGGGAACTAGTTTCCCTGTAAGTAATATGCACGAAGAATGAGGGCCAGAGGCTGTACTAGATGATAATTTCCTGCAAGTTCTGACATGCTATGATTCTACACTGGAGAACAGCCACATTCTTAACACAGGACCTAGCAGCAAATGTCATCTGTCATATAAGATGAAAATATTTACTTTTAATTCCTTTCAAATCACCATTCTCAACATCACATGAGAATGGTAATTAAGCACACTGAACCCAAATTTGGCAGGTACCACTATCTGTAACGGTTGATGCAGAGCCCAGAGGAATTTCTACTTTATCTATCCAGAACAAGTAAAAAAGAAGCTAGGTCAGGGATACCTCCAGTGTTTCTAGGCCCAAATGCAGTCACTTGTGCATGGCTACTGGTGCTGACACTCTGCTCTTGGCTCACCACAGCCCAAGAGCAGAGGTTCCATTATGCAGCATGTGGTCTGCACTCTATCACCAGCCTGGGGTAGAGTGCAAAACTGAACTAAGCAGTAGGCACCAAAGCTTTTACTGTGTGACAATATAAAAAGGGAAGTGATAAATATCATTGTGGTAAGAAATATCATGTAAAATGACCATCAAAAGAACAAAATTGCCCCAAGAAGTTCACCAATTCATTTATTCAGCCAATATTTACTGAGAGGCTTGATGAGTTCCATGAAGCACACCTTGCACCATGTACCAGTATGTTCCTATGGTATGCCAGGCACATTTTAAACCACTGTGCTAGTGAGAGCCAGGTTCAAACCCAGAAAAAAAATCACCTTAACAACCTTTGGGTTGTTATCTGTTCATCTCAGAGGTTTTTTTTTTTTTGGGGGGGGGAGGAAAAAATATTAAAGAGCTAAAGTATCTGACTACTTGTCCCCAACCAATACTAATTATTATTATCTCTGCTTCAGAGGAACTAGAGCAGGCTGAGTATTAGTAAATGCATATTTCTTCATTAAGAGAAGAAAGGAGCAATTTAAATTATTGGCAAAATCATCTCCCTAACAATAAAGTCTTTTCTTTCTCCCTGTTTCTCTTTTTCTTTTATTGGCAGGAAAATTAACATCATAGGGCCAGAGTCTTGCATGTTTGGTATCTGGAAGATGCTGGTTGAGACTGCCAAATAATTTCCCACAAGGACAGAACTTTGACCCTCTGTGAAACACCCTTCCCCAGGCTGCAGGAGGGCACCCTGCAGAGGCCAAGGTGCCAAGTCCCAAAGATGCCCATCTTGCCACTTCCAAGCTGTGCCTATGATTTCAAAAAATTTTATAACTCTGTTCTTCAAAAACAAAAAAAGAAGTGTGCAGACATATTCTAAATCTATATAGATATAACTAGCTTTAAAAAATATGCAAAATCCCAATTTATGAGTGAGCAATAAATGAATGATTCGAGGTAGAATGACTTGTTTCCCAACACAGTGCTTTGCTTTAGAGGAGGCTTCACCTTTTCTGAGTAAGTACACCTTGTGAAGTTAAAATAGAACTCAGAGGATGTCAACCTGACCGACACACAACTTTTCAGGACACATCCTTGCCCAGGGTATGTGTTAGAAAGCTTGGCTAGGGACAGAGGAAAATTATAACCTGGTGTGTAGACTATTTAGCACAATATGTACTGACCCACTCTTAGAATTCTGCAGTGCCACAGTTTTGTGTTGTGTATAAGAAACAGTAACTCAAATACTCTAATTACCACCCAGCTCACTGAAAGGCACCTAGAAGACACTGAAAGTTTAAGTACACTCAAGAAACATCCTAATACTTCATTCTCTAAACACTTCTTCAGTGAGACTCAGGGTGATCTTATAACATTTGCAATGTATCGCTACAGTGAAACATCCAGCTGAAACACCAAACAAACATGAATGTATGGTACCAGGAGACCCTGAGCCTCCTAGGAGAGAATTCACTTATAGAGCAAGAACCAGAATAATCCACCATTAACCGTAAGTAACCTGTACAGTAAAGGTGCCAGAGGAGGACACTGGGTCAGGTGTGGATGGACCAGGAGTCAAGTCTGGGTCACATCACAGACTAATTCACAATACACTCCAAGTCACTTCTCGGAGCTTTGGTTTCCTCCCCTGCAAGACTGAGAGAGCACTTTGTAAGTACGATGGCACAACAAAGTTTAAGGGAGCTGGTCTTATTATCACAGATACAGAGACCCTAGCTAGGAGAGAGTATGGCAAAGCTTTTGTCTTAAACATCTCTGTTTTAAAATTCTTTCGCTCCAATATGCCACCTTCATAGTGTGCTGCAATCACAAAGAAAGGCTGCCCGGGATGCCCTGAGGGTTCACCTGGAGAGAGGCACCTGCCCTGGGGGGTTGAGAGAGATGTGGCACCACTAACACGAGATCTGCTAATAGGGAAAAAGAGACTGTTCAGGGACCCTTTCGAAGCCTTTTCTCTTACCTGTGATGCAGAGTAAATCACACTCTTCAAGCATTTGCTTCTATAACCAACCTCTACAACCACTCTGTTAAATAGGAGAGACAAGTAATTTTTTCCAGATAGGAAACAGGTAAATCCCTCCACCATGTCTATGAGGATGGTAAGAGTCATAATCTTTAAAAAATTCTGGGTTTCTGAGCTCCCCTCACATAGGTGTGTGTAACCCACAAAACAAACGTGCTATCTGGAAGGCCCACCCATAACTCCCTGCCCCCTTCCTTGTCTTCTCAACATTCCCAGTCTTCCTCAGCAGTCTCTAGCTGTCCCATCCCCAGCGCTCACTCTATCCCTGCCACTCACACCACGTCTTTCTGTAGCAGGAAATAAAACAGAATGTGAAATCTCTTCCTGCCAGCCCTTGACAGTGGCCTTTCCTGTCCTCTTCTTTCTTTTTTAGACTGTCTCACATCTAATTAGAACTTTCCTGTGGGTAAAGGCCATGTCGTAGGCTTTCTTTTATAAATCCTAAGCACCTGGAGAGAACTAGTCACAGAGCAGGCATCCTGAGGGATTGATCCCTCAAAAGATCTAGACAGACATTTCTCCAAAGCAGATGTAAGAACACCTGATGAAAATACAAAAAGATATTCAATATCATTAGTCATTGAGGAAACGCAAATCTCAACCTCAGTGAGATATGACTTCCCATCCACTAGAATGGCTGTGATAAAAAGACAGATGATAACAAGTGTTGCTAAGGATACAGAGAAATTGGAATTCTCATACACTGCTGCTGGCTGGATATGTAAAATGGTATAGTCACTTTAGAAAACAGTCTGATAGTTCCTCAAAGCTATACACAGAGTTAACAAAAGACCCAGCAGTTATTCTTCTAGGTATTTACCCAAGAGAATAAGAAAAATACATCCATGATGGCTCAGCACCTATAGC
Source organism: Galagoides demidoff (assembly GCA_963574575.1). Classification (NCBI taxonomy): domain Eukaryota; kingdom Metazoa; phylum Chordata; class Mammalia; order Primates; family Galagidae; genus Galagoides; species Galagoides demidoff. Next base: position 5,513 of record CAUYQV010088443.1, read on the forward strand.
TCAGAGCAGCTAGGGCGCCAGCCATATATACTGGCAGGTTTGAACCCAACCCTGGGCTGCCAAACAACAATGACAACTACAACCAAAAAATAGCCAGGTGTTGTGGTGGGTGCCGGTAGTCCCAGCTACTTGCGAGGCTAAGGCAAGAGAATCGCTTAAGCCGGGAGTTTGAGGTTGCTGTGAGCTGTGACGTCATGGCACTCTACTGAGGGTGACACAATGAGACTCTGTCTTAAAAAAAAAAAGAGTACTGCTTACATGTTACAACTTAGATGTTGAAAAAATTAAGAAACAACATAAAAAACATTATTCTACATATAAAATGCCACAAATAGGTAGATCTGTAGAGACACAAAGCAGATTAGTGGTGGCCACATTTTGGGAGGAGGATACGAAGTGTGACTGCTAAAGGGTATGGGACAACTTTCGGGGATAATAAAAATGTTCTATGATTAGTAGTCATGGTTGTACAATTTTATGAATACATAAAAAATTACTGAATCATACATTTAACAATGATGAATTTTATTATCAAGACAGACTGTGAATCATATTTCAGTAAATCTATTGAGAAACAAACCAAACAGAAAAAGGCTATCTTGGAGCAATGGTTCTCAAACTTGAGCACGTAGCAGTGACCTGGAGAACCTGTTAAAAAACACAGATCGCCAGACTGCCCCCCCGCCCTTCAGTTTCTGATTCAGCAGGTCTGGGGTAGGGTCCAGAATTCCAAGCTCTAACCAATCCTCTGTGCTGAATGGCCTGCTAGCTTAGAGCTGGGCTTCTATAGAATTTAATGCTTGTGAGAGACACCATGATGTACTGCAAGATTCCTGCCCAATGAGACTTATTGCCTGGCTACTAGATATGCTGTTAGCACAGAGTTTAAAACCCTAGCCATTTCTGCCATGAGATAATTCTGAATGCCATTCTAGCTCTGCAGCTCCTCATTTGGTTAGTGACAACTGCCACTGGGCCTATATTATAACTTGACTTTTCCCTTTCCCTACCTACGCCTGTTCCTTCTTCCTCCTTCCCATAGGTTTTAACTCTAAGGACACTTCTTCATGAATATTCTGCGTGCATAACCTGTCATAATGCATGTGAAAAATCTAGGGAACTTGATAAACTGCAGATTCTGATTCTAGAAATCAGGGGATAGATCTAAAGCTCAGCACTTCTAACAAACTCCTAGGTGATGCCAACGATGCTAATTCGTGGTCCATACTTTGAGTAGCAAGGGCCTAGAGGACCTTGAAGTAGTCCTCTGATTCTATTATGGAAAGACGCTATGAACAAGCCATCAGGTCAAGTGCAAAGGGAGAAAGACATCACATTTAATAGGTCACAAAAAGGTACTGATTTTACTCTGTTGTTGAGATCCAGGCCACAGAACTGGGTTACAGGTGAGTGTGCTCAACATAGGCCTTTCAAGTACTTTCTAGCTAATCCCCTTGGACAGGGGCCAAGACCAACTTGAGTGTTGCTTTATCTATGCTCTATTGTTACAGTATGGCTTCAGGGAGTTACTTGGGAAGAAGTGAGTAATTTGCGTTGTGCAACCAGCAGACAAGTGGTGACTGATACCTACTACACAGCCTATTCAGGGAACCTAAGACTGAGTGGGAAGGAAGATGAAAAGAGAAGAAGCAGGGTGGCGGCCACCATCTTTCCCAGTGCTTCTCCCCTCAGATAATGCATTTTATGAGCTGATAGCCCTGCTTGTTGCTTGTTTTCAAGTTGGGTCATTTGATTAAGAGTTTGGAAATTTGTTTTTGACCTGAATCTTTTCCTAACTTATTGAGAGCCCCATAACTTATCTCTCAGTTTTTCTGTATGTTCAGGCTGATTTAGATGAATACATGGGTGACAGAAACATAGCAGGTTATAAAAAGAAAAAAGAATTTGGAGCCAAATCTTAAAGATGGAAATTTTCACCTCATCCTACCAAACACCCACTTATCACAAAAGAAAATCTTGGTGTAGGCTGAACCCCAGAGTTAGCCTAGGGTAGAGTTTCTGAGAGGACAGCAACCCTTAACCCTCTTTGTAATGTCATCCAGCTATTGTAACAATTAATGGGTATATGTGGATCCTTAGGAAAAAAGGGGCAATGTTATGTTGTGATCTTTAACAATTCTAATGAAAAGTTAAGAAACCTGGCAATCTGTTATTCTTGAATAAGTCTCAAATTTCCATTTGTGTTGTATGTTCATGTATCTGCCCATTGTATAATCTGATGAAAAATAAAAGGAGTGGGGATCTGCTATGCCTTGGGCAGAACACAAATGAAAAAGGAGCAGCCACCTGATAAAGCGAGCCTGTGTCCAGAAGGTATGGCTGTGAGTGGACACAGTTTTCTATAGTTTTGCTGGATTTTCATGGTAGTAATGACAAAATGGGGCTGGGAGAGAAAGGAAAAATCAGTGTGTTAAGCCTTACAACTTTGGACCCTAGCACTGGCATAGCGTCAAGTCACTTCCATGTTCCCTATTTAAGAACCTGCAAAGCACCTGGAAGGGCTGATCCCAGAGACAGCAAACAACTCTCCATACTTGCTTTTCTCTCCTTAACAAAGTGGATTTATGAGTAAGTTCCCATAGTGCTTCCCCAACTTGAAAACCCAGGTAGTATTAAAAATGCATTGCCCTATCACTGCCACTGGCTGTCTCTTCCCCAGAGAAGGGCAATTCTACCCGTCCTCCATGAGCCTGCTTGTGATATGTGAGCTCTCTAGAGGAGGTAGTCCCTGATCATTCTGCTCAATATCTAGACTTGTGTAAGCAAAAAAAATAAGTCAAGGTACAGAGTGACACAAATATTATTATTTTAAGTGCTAATTATCTACCAGTGTACTTTAAACCTACTGATTTTCAAACCTGCTGGAGCTTCTTAGGGAAATAAACACACTCATCCCAATGTAGGGTTAAAAGGATTCCCAGAAACCTATACCAAAAATACAAGTAAATTATCCTCTGAGCAGGGATTTCTCTCCAGTTTCACTGCTTCCCACAAGGGGAACAATTTCTTGAGAACATAATAGTAAAGGAAACAATACACCACCAAAGAGGAAAATAACATCTTTATAATTACAGATTAGTTCTCAAACAAATTGCACACCTACATACTCACTCTGCTGAGGCTAAATAACTTCGGTGGAGTCTGCCCATCCCCTTCAGCTACCAACACTTCCAGCTTAACAGCTCAATCACGAGATTTTCGATACAGAAACCCCAGACAGCAAAAACACTCTCAAATGACCCACTCATTTCATTCTTAGGGAATGTAGAAAACACAAGTTATAGAAAGTACAAATCGGGGTTAATACCACTGTGGGGAAGTGCTGAGCTTTGCTGTCTTTGAAATAGCCCGATTTCAGCGTGCCAGCTCCAGAGATTATCTAATAATTTGTAAACCATTCAGATATTCTGGGACAGGGATTAGCATCTGAAAGAACAACTTGCTTGGCCCAAACTGGCACATCCCTTTATTAGGAATCAGGAAATTATTTAGCCTCAGCAGAGTGAGTGTGTAAGTCTGCATTCCTTGGGCAAGGCAGCCACATTTATTTTAACTCACTGGTTACTTATCCATTAAATGGGTTTCTTAACCATCATACTGGTTATTTAATTCCTACCCCATGGCTCCCCCAAGAAATAAAAAGTGCACTATAATTACATAAACTCTTAATTAAACTGAAGAATTCAGTGTTGCCATTACCCGTCAGTAATTCCACTCAATTAGGACAATAGACTTCCATTTATTACTGAACTCCTAATTGCTACTCATTTTCCTGGTTAGTAATTGCCAATCCTATCAGACAATGTGCTTAAAGAAAATTCTGCCATGAAATTATATTTCTCTCCATCACAAGAAAGGTGGAATCAGAGAGTCCTTACACGGTCAGGAGTTGGGTCCTTTTCTTCAGCCCCAGGCGACTCCAGGCTCGGGATTTTAAAGGCTGAGGTGCCCTGGGGTTGGTTACTGGTGCTGTGATGATCCACGGGAGACTTACCCACAAAGGAAAGGCGTATCCAGGTAGCCAGAGGAATCCCAAAGCCAAAGCCTAATTGAAGAGGACGCAAAAACAAAACCACCCGACACCGTCTCCAGATTTCCAGAAGACGAAGTTCAACCTCCAGAAAAGGGGCATTTTAGGTCCTGAAGCTTACGTCCACGGCAAGGGAAGGTTCGGAATTGGTAGCGTTTTGGCCGAGAGAGAAAAGAGGAGGTCCGAGGGTGGCAGCGGCGCAGCTCCCGGCCAGGTCTGGCTTCCGAGGCGGGTTCGCGGACACAGGCAGGCGCCCAGCCCGCTGAGGTCGCAGCGCCCCGGGAAACTTAATGCCCGCCGTCTCTGGACGCCCCCGCGGCCCCGCCCCCGCGTCTCAGCGAGTCCCAGCAGCCGAGTCCGGGTAGCGGCTGGGAGACCACCAGGCGCAAGATCTACTCGCGCCCCGCGGCCGCCCCGGCCGCCGAGCAGTGCGCCGTCCGCCCCCGCCACGCCCCGGCCAGCCGAGCTCCCCGGCCCGCCGCGCTCCTCATGACCGTCTTCCTAATTAGCCCAGAAGCCGGCAGCCCGCAGGCCAGCAAAGACACCCGCGGTGGGGAAACTTGGCAATTTATTCCCGGGCCCCGGGGAGGTCACCCGCAGTGCACCAGCGGATTGGCTGCGGCGGCGGCAGAGCGCGCAGGCAGAGCGCTCCGCTCCCGCTCCGCCATCGGGCCGAAGGGACAGGTAGGGCGTCCCGAAGCCGCCCCAAGCTGCCCACCGGGAGCTGCAGTGTGCCAGGGGGCTGTCCGTGCCGCCCCACTCATCCGGACTGGGTGGCATGGAAGAAATGCTCTCTGCTGTTTGGGTTTCTAGACGTCACTCTCTCTATTTGAGTCTTTCAGTTGACAGTGGGCTCCAGCCTTACAGCCAGATGATGTTCTGAATGAGCTATTTACTCCTACTTTATGTTACAGAGGAAGAAACTTAAGTGGAAAGGATGAAGTGGCTTATGAAGGTGAGTGGGTGGAAAAGCCAGGCCTGGGCCTCAGGCCTCTTCACTGCCTGTCTTTCTGAGGAGGACCTGGTCGCCTCTGGGGCTGCCTTCCTCACCAAGAGCTCCAGTCGCAGGACAGTCCCAGGAATGCACGCAGTACATTGAAAACCGTGCAACACCGTGTCCATGCATTTAGGTCAGTCCAGTCCACAACCTGAGGGCAGTAAATCCGAGGACATTATGTCTCCATCCTATACAGTAAGAAACAGAGGCTCAGAATAGTCCAGAAACCTTCTGGACCCCAGAGGTAGTCTGTGATGAAGTGGCCATGCAAACTCAAGCTTCTAATTCCTGAGTTTTTAGACATAATAATACTTCAAGGCTCCTTGACCAAGGAGGTTGTGGAAGAAGGGAAATACCTGGAGGGGTCAGCCGGAGACAAGTGGCTGAAGATGACACTCTTCTGCAGATACTATCAAGTCCCTAATGGAGGCTGCCTCAATGCTAGCTTTGCACATCCTGCCCACAAAGCAGCTAGTAATAATTTGCATTGCCTAGTCCACTATAGTGATTCTGACCACATTTACCCCTCCTCAGTTATCACACTCACTAGCAGCCTCCATTCAGAAAGGGAAGAAACTATCAAAGTGAGGAGAGAAGCAGCAAGCTGTAGACAGAGTAGTAGCCTTTGGGCTAAGGACCTGAGAGCTGCTAACACTCTGTCTGGGTCTAAGTTGTCTTGTGTTTGAAATTGAATATGCAGAGCTCACTCAGTGTGAACCATCCTGTCCTGTTGCTTTCTTGAGCAGGGAACTAAGCCTCCTAAACAGTGCTATTATATCCTGAGTTCTCAAAATATAGCCTCTCAACAAGCATCACCCAGGAACTTGTTAGAAATGCAAATTATTGGGCTCAACCTGAGACCTACTGAATCAGAAACTCTAAGGGTAGACCCAGCAATCTATGGCTTAATGGACTCCAGGTGATTCTGGCTTACACTCAAGTTTGAGAACCACTGCTCTAAAAAGCTATTTCCCAGTGGTCAATTGAGGAGGTGGAACAAAGGCCAGGGTCAGAGTGGGCGATCCCGCACTGTGCATCAAGAAGTATGTCCTGTTGGCCACAGTCAGAGCCCCTCTAGAAAGGATTCTGAAAGGAATAACAGAGCTGGGGTGTAGGATTCCTTCTCTCTTCTAATTTTTGGGATCACTGGCCAGACTACATCCTTTTGTCATCTCAACAGTAGTAGGCACAGAATTGAGAACTGCCTGGGCCAGGCTCTGCAGTCCACATTGCTTATACCCTGGGGATAATAATGTTCTGTGGTGTTCTACGATGCTGTGCTCGTCTTGCTGGCCTCTGTGCTGAAGCCTTCTGCTCAGGAGCCAGGGGCTCTGCCATCTCTATAGCAGTGGTTCTCAACCTTCCTAGTGCCGCGGCCCACAGGTTGAGAACCACTATCCTATAGGATCATTCTCAGCAGCTGGGAGCTGGTTGGTTGTTACTGTTGTGAGATCGTTAATAGCTTGAGGGAAGTAAGTCCCTGAACTAGGGTACTTACCTTGGTGGCACTGGACCAACAGTCCAACCCCACCAAGGGGACTCAGCTTTCCCATCCACTCCATGGGAAGGATAGTCCCTCACTCGCTTTCCTGGTTGTTGTGGGATCCAAATAGCAGTTCGCTCTGGGAGGGAAATTAAAGCATTACTGAGAATATATGGGCTTGTTAACTCTTTATAATCTTAATTAATTAGAGATGTGCAGTGAATAGTCTCTGATTCCACAATCGCCAGACTAGGATCTGGACTTGATGCCCTTGGCTTGGAACAACACTGAAATGCAGGTCTTCTGTTGTGCCTGCTCTCCCAAGGTGGGAGAGAGAGCAGACTGAAGACTGAGGGGAAGGGAAATGGGGGTGATGTCTCCATCTTAGTCCCCAGTCTTTATGTGACTGAGGGTAGTGGGCAGAGCATGGAATCATAGCTCCTAAGTTCTCATTTATTAAAACATGGTTTAAAAGAGAAGGGAATATTACCAACTTGGGTTACTGAGTGCTTACTGCATGGCAGGAGGTGTTAATTTAATTTAAGTGTTTGTGTGTGTTAATGCCTCAAAATAGCCCTATGAGGTTGGTACTATTATCATCCCTGTTCTACGATGAGAAAATGGAATTATAAACATGCCAAATTACTTGTTCAAAGTCACACAACTAGCCAGGGGAGAGCCAGTTGACATAGCTGGGTTCAAACCCATGTGTTCCGGCTCTAGAACTTGAGTCCCTAAATGTAACACTGTACTGCTCATGACAAAAGTAAGAGAAAAAAAGAGAATTTGAAGCTTTCTGTGCTGTGCCATACTGAAAATCACCAAATACATAAAATATTACATATGTCAATGGCAAATGTCAATTTTTTTCTTAATATGTATTGAATTTTCTCAATTTTCACAATGAGCATATGTTGCAATTATAACCAGCATATTATTTTATTGTTATTATTTTTATGGACTGCCATCTCTGTTGAGAGTCCTGCTATAAGGCAATCGAACCTCCTGGGAAGCCTAGAGGTCTTGAGAGCCACGCCAGCTGCACTACCAGCCAAACTGCGGCATAGTAGGCCATGTACTCAGCAGGTAGGCCAAGGTGAGAGAAGAGGGACCAGCAAATAGCCTTGAAGACTGTGGGCCTACAAAGTACGCTGTAGGATGGGGGGAGTATGACAAAGGCATGAGGCATGCCTTAAGAAGACAGCGGGTAAACCGTTGCCAGGAACCAAAGCTTCCTTTGAAAGGGGGTGGGGTAGTGCAGGTTCTTAGAATTTTATTTTTATCTCCAGCAAAGGCAGACAGTATGGACTACAGACCAAAAGCTTCTAAATGGGCAACCACAAATTGGGTCTGTTCACATCTGGTGAACTCTGGCACAAGGCCACATTCAAGCGCACCTAATTTTATTCATTTGCCTTGGAATTTTTACCAATCTGGGGCGGGGGTGGAAAGGGCAGGTATTAGCAGCCTTTTTTCCTGATCCACATCCAAGTCACACACAGTGAAAGGCAGGCCAGGACTAGAACCAACATCTTCTGTCTTAGTTCAGTGCTCTTTTGCCACCTAATGTTGCCAATCTAGGAAAAAACTTGTATATCTGATTAAGGAGATGTTATCTACAACTTCCTTTTAACCAAGTTAAACAAAATCATTTAGTAGGCAATCTACTCATTTGAAGTGTTATAAATATCAAATGAGATGTTTTTGAACTCATAGAGCTCTCACAGAAAAGCTAAGTAAATGAGGAAATGACATGGTAAAGGCTGTTATTTGCTTACTGGGAGAGTTTTCCATTCACAATGACATGTATTTTTGTTACAACTGGGAAATCTGTTATGTTTTGTTGACAACTCAGAAACTATTTCTACATTCCTGCCACATCACTGGGAGATTTCCTTGCCCAAGGAGAGAATTGGATTTCCTTGCCCAAGGAGAGAATACTTTCATGTATTGAGTCACCAGGGCTTTTAGTGTATTTATGATTTAACAGAAGTTTCTTTTCAGTCATAAAAATATAAAATTATGATGACTGGCTCAAAGGTCTGGAGAGACAAGCTTGAGAAAAGGAAATTACTTTACTAGTCCAACAATGCTACCCTTCTCTTCAAAACAAATCCTCACAGCAGCTTCAACCACGACTGTGTATCTAAAGAGTTCCTAAAATAAAGGAACAGTATGCCCCAGAGAAGTTCTGACAACCTCTAGGGAGGCAGGGGAGCTCTGAGGCCTCCTCAGTCACTAGACCCCTGCCCTGGCCAATCACTTCGACCTCTCTTGCTTCCGGTTTCTTGAATCAATGAGGGGCTCCACTCCTCCCTGCAGGTGGTGAGGACTAAGTGAGGTCCCCAGTGCAATCATCAAAAGGTGCAAACGGTCCTCTAGCTAGAGGTTGTCAGTACTTCTTTGGGGCCAGTGTTACCTTATTTTAGGGACACTTACTCATATACACAAAAGTAAAGACAAGTCCCTGGCTACTGGTCTATGAGGTCACTATTAACCTGAATGAAGTTGTGTGACCAGGTTTTGTACGCACTTCAGACACCTCCTAAATTGCTGTGGCCACTCAGGCTTTGTTTCTGCAGATTGCCCTCACCCCTTTTTGGAAGAGAAAAATCTCTTTGTGTTTCGTGTGAGGTAATGGTGGGAATGTTCTGGTGGGGCGCAGCAGAGGAGGAAGCTAGAGCAGAGAAGATGATTTTGTGAGAGGCTTTGTCAGGTAGGCCTGAGAACAACCCTCGCCCTCACACCCTGAGTTCCCCTAGAGCTTGGAGTGATGCGTTAAGAAACTGTAACAGAAGTGGAAGAGAAACTACCAGTTATAGCCCCATGATTTTCTAGGTCATTTTTTTCCCATGGGGTTTCGCATATAAAAGGGCTGCTTTTGATTCCTCTCCCTGTTAGCCTGAGTTGCTCCTTGCTTCTTACCACGGGCTCTTATACCCCCAGGAGAGTCCTTGTCTACTCCCCACATGGCTCAAGTAGAGAGGAAAATCCATCCTGCAGCCCCACACTCCTTGCAGCTGGAAGGAGCAATTGCCCAGCTGGTGTCTAGCAGTGCATGTTTGAAAGGCTACTGTTCCACTACCACCGGGGACGCCAACACCAGGGAAGGGCCCCCACTGTGTGAGTGGCTGCCTTTGTAGGATTGCTGCCTGTGCAGGAAAGGCTCTGAAGGGATTTTGGAGGACATGGAGTGTCCAACAAATGTTTCAAAGTAGATGCTTCACTTTTAGTGAACATAAGCTTTGTAACCCCTGATATATAGATTGGAGTCTGAATTTGCTTAGATCTCAGAATGGAAGGGTTTCTAAAGAAAAACTCCAGAAATATCTGAATTCAGATGTTAAAAAAAATGTGTGAGAATCAAGAACAAAGCCAGTGAAAGCAGAGGGAGTGAATAACCTTTCATTTCAAGCTGCTTTCCCCACTAGAGACAGTCATGATCTGTGCAGCACTATTTGATGCAAATGTCTCTCAGAAAAGAGCCAGTGGATAATAGATAAAAAGATTATCTGTGACATTATGAAAAATGAAAGTTTAAAAACGGCTACAAGTCCCATAAAAAAAAAATCCTAAACTTTATTCAGTCTTGTTGAAAGGCAATAGCAGAACTGTGTTTTGTTCAGCCCCTGGGGTCCCTGCCTCTTCTACCATTGTTCTAATGCCTTCTACCAGCTCATCAGTTTTCAAAAATCTTTCCTGCTGGTTTCTCTTTGCTGGAAACATAAGGTCCAAGAAGCTATCACAGCCCTGTTTCTTTTTCTGAACTTGACTCTGATGCTGGAAATTCAAGTGCTGCAGCTCCTGCCCCTTTCTCTTCCCTTCTCCGTTGTCCCCCTCTGTGCAAAACCACCGGCTACACACTTGATTTAACAGATGAATTACAGATTTGAGGCATGGGTTTCCAGGGCAGGAAAGAGTCTGATTTTTGTCCAGGTCTCTCTTGATTGGCTCAGCATGGAAGTCTTTCATTTAATGGGCCAGGTCCTGCTGAGAACACCTCTGCTGGCACCACACCGATTTCTTTCTGTACTAGAGAGAAGAGCAGAGATCCGAAAGAGAGATTTTCCATCTTCCAGATTTCTGGTGTACTCACTACCTATCATTCCTTTTAAACAGAGTATCACAAGTGTAACCCAAGACTCTAGGAAACATTTGATTCATTTGAACTATCATCTTTGATCTCAAAGTTGGCCGAGGCGTTGAAGAACCTATTTGAACACCTAGATCATGAAAATGTGCCTTTGTCTCCCACCCAAGGAGGTGACGGCATGGTGCGGCAGATCAGTGTGAAGGTCTGGAGGGGGACTACCTGGTTCAAATTCCAGCTCTGCCACCTGCTAGCTGGGCTGACCCTGAGCAAGTTTCAATGTCTGAATTTTTCCATTTGCAAAATGAATAGAATAGTATTATTTGACTGAACTATATAGAGCTGTTAATATCTGACTATTTTGACACACAAAGGTGGCAGTTTCATATGGCTAATCCTAATACCTAACTTAAAAGGTGATTAGGAAGGGGTGGCGCCTGTGGCTTAGTGGGTAGGGCGCCCATATACCGAGTGTGGTGGGTTTGAACCTGGCCCCCGCCAAACTGCAACAAAAAAATAGCTGGGCATTCTGGTGGGCACCTATAGTCCCAACTACTTGGGAGGCTGAGACAAGAGAATCACCTAAGCCCAGGAGTTGGAGGTTGCTGTGACGCCATGGCACTCTACTAAGGGCGATAAAGTGAGACTCTGTCTCTTAAAAAAAAAAAAAAAAAGGTGATTATGAGGATAAAAGGGCAGAAAGCCATATACAGTGCTATACCCAAGTTCTGGGACACAGTATGTGCTCAATAAAGGTTAGTTATTGCTGTTATTCTCAAGAGGCTTATAGTAATCCCTTGCTGTATGCCTATCACTATAGTAGGTGTAGTAGGTACCCCAAAATTAAATACTCAAATCAATCACCTACTTGGCAGGGATCACCTGCCCAGATGATGCAGTACTAACAAACACCATAAAGGAGAAGTAAACTGGCACTCAGTCCGAACTCTATGTCCTCATTAATCCATCTTTTGTCTTATTTCCTCTTGAAAAATCCCTTCTCATGTAGAATGCTCCCTTCCCATCCTGAGGCCATTTTACCCGTTCCTGGTTGCTTTCATAAGCCAGTTGGTTTGACTGGAATTAAACTTATATCTACCCAAGTAGAGATTCCAAAAATATACTTGAAAATATACATCAACCATTAAGATAGGCTCTTTTTTTTTTTGAGACGGAGCCTCAAGCTATCCCCCTGGGTAGAGTGCCATGGCATCACAGCTCATAGCAACCTCCAACTCCTGGGCTCAAGCGAGTCTCCTGCCTCAGCCTCCCAAGTAGCTGGGACCACAGGCGCCC
>CAUYQV010088444.1:0-10351 GCA_963574575.1 Galagoides demidoff
GTCCCAGCTACTTGGGAGGCGGAGGCAGGAGACTCGCTTGAGCCCAGGAGTTGGAGGTTGCTATGAGCTGTGATGCCATGGCACTCTACCCAGGGGGATAGCTTGAGGCTCCGTCTCAAAAAAAAAAAAAAAAACAAAAAAAAACAGATTACTTACTTTACAAGGTTCTGTGAGAAGTACATGAGAGAATATATACAGAACTTAGCACAGTGTTTGACATAAACCCCTCTGAGTCCCTTTTGCCTGTTTGTTCCTGCACTGATTTTGTTTGTTGTACACAGTAGGCTCCTGTAAGGCCAGGGACAGGTGCTATCCATTTTCTGAAGCTCTGTAGCACACAGTCCAGGAGCTCCACACAGAGCAGCTTTGCATGAAATAGGAAAAAAGTGAACAAACATTTGTTCAAGTTAATTACGCTTAGTCTGTGGCTGTAAATGAAAATGAAGACATGCAATGATTTTGAGCAAAAAAAGACATGGAAATGGTTTAGGAAGCTTACATGATACATCAGTTTATGTGGTAAGTGACTCTGACTTTACATGAGTAAGACTGAACTTTTTGACCTTAAAGTCACATGTAAAAAAAAAAGAAAAGCAAAAGTTGAACTTGAACTTTATAATCAAACTTGCCATAACATATATTACTAAGTGAGCACTTCCTGCAGACTAATCACTACAGAAAGCCATTGTAAGATTTTTGTTTTGCTCAAAGCATTTTTAAATAACTGTTTTGAGAGTTTGTGTATGAGTCACATAAGAAAATCAGCATAATTATTTTATAGACAGATTTAAATTTTAAACCCAAGTTAATATATAATTGCCACACCCCAACTCAGTGATAGGCCATAGCTCAAAACAACTAATTATTATTTTCCATAATCAAGTAAAGCATTAAAGTACAAGGATTTCCAATTCCAATGATAAACATAACATATGGCATATGAATACCATGTTCTGAGGACAGTTTTTAAATCCTCAAAGATACAATGATGAGCGGTAGTAATTTGTCTAATAAAGACACTCTCATGAGATGTTCATTTGAAAGAAAGTAACATCCATATAGATGTTCTGGGTATTTGGCAACATTAATCATATTATTTGCAGTATATACATCTATATGAGGTCCTAGATGGGCCCTATTTTTTAATTGTTTAATGCACAAAGTAAACAACCAGACAAACGAGGCTGATATCCTTTCAGCCTACTGGACAGGAGGTTGAAACTTCACTGAAGTTTGAATTTAGTCATCTTCTGAGGATAAAATCAAGAATTATCGTACATGCCTACTCGAAAGATGCACTACTTTTAACTGAGTCAAAATACAGTCTTGACCCTCCAGTTTGGTAAAATAAAGTATTTTTATATTTTTTCCTTAAAGCCTACAAAACCCACAATGTATGACAAGAGAAAACTCCATCTTAAGTGAAGCCAGAAATGGCATAGCTGTAGCATACCAACTGTGAAAACTAGTTGTCAAATGTAACAAAATGGAGACCAAAATGCCAAGAGCCAACATACATAGTGTCAATCTCAGACCTCTGGCACACCACAGATTTCTCCCATCTGAGCTAAGACGTCTAGGCCAAATTCCTTTTACTGGAGTAACTAGATCAGGTGGACTTGGCCAAACCACTGCAGAATCTGGATAAACCCTACAGGGTTTTACATTCACTCCCAAAGAATGGCAGGGGAAGTGAAATGGAAGGCGTCATGCAGATTAACCTGCTTCCCTATCTCAACCCAGGCCTCTGGAGAGAGGAAGCTGGGGAGCCTCTCGTGAAGCGGATAAAGGTGCCGAGAAAACCACAGTCAACTCTGCAGTTACTGACAAGAGTTAACTGAATAGAAATAGAAATAGCTGCCCCCTAAGTCAAAAAGGGCTTTGATGAGAGTCACAACAACTTCCTGCTTGCGCCAGAGGGATAAAGTAACAAATCTCAGTAGCTTCAATTAGATCTATCCGTAAAACCTTTCATTGTTTTCCCATGCTTACAAGTCTTAACTCATAGTTAAACCCTACTCTACTTTTTTGTTTTTCACCGTAGCAAGAACATTTAACCAGAGATCGACCCTCTGAAATCTTATACGATCCAGCATTGTTCACTATCCACGTAAGTCGGATGTCGTAGAGCAGATCTCCAGAGCTTATTCATTTGGCAACCACCAATCTCATCTCTGCTTCTATCAGTTTGACTATTTCAGATCTCTCATAGAAGCGGACGCCCACATTATTTGTCCTTGCGTGACTGGCTTATATCACTTAGTGTAATGTCCCCAAGTTTCATCTGTGTTGTAGCACGTGTCTGGATTTCCTTCTTTTTTAATGCTGAATAATATTCCACGGTATGTATATAATACATTTTCTTTATCCACATATCCATCGATGGCATTGTTTTTATAGCTAGGCTTTTGTGAATAATGCTGCAATGAACACGGAATGAATATATCTCCTCGAGATCCTGATTTTAGTTCTTTTTGATAAATATCTAGAAATGGGAATGCTACCTATGGTAGTTCCAGTTTATTTTTTTAAAAATACCGTCTACATTGCAGCTGCACCATTTTACATTTCCACCAACAGTGCACAAGGGCTCCCTTTTCTCCACACACTGGCCAAGCTTCTTATCTCTTTTTGTTTTATAGTAGCTATTCTAGTAGGTGTGGGGTGATGTCTCATGGTGGTTCTGACTCGCATTTCCTTGATGATGTAATACTCCACACTAGCTACACTCTTGTATCTAACCCTCTCCTACGACTGCCCGTAGATCTGACCACCACTCCCTAACACCGTATTCTTTAAAAGTCCATCTGTCAGCCTGGAAAGGTTCTCACCTGCCTTCATCTCCTCTCCCCAGCCACTGCTGAGTCCTGCTCACTTTTACAGAGCTACTTAACTATCCCATTCTTCCTCAAACCTCCCATTTAAAGGAGTTGACTGTTTTAATTTTTTAAATATTTATCTTTCTTAGTTCCACAGCACTTGGAAATCTGTTCTAGCACCCGTGATGTTTGGCCTCGTGTATAGGAAGAATGAAAGGTGGTGGCAGCAGCAACACACACTGAATCCAGAAAACCCGGCTTCAAATATTCATTCTGTCACTAATATTAGAATGGCTATAAAATGCAATTCATATTTATCTGATGGTGTTATTTCCCGTAGCAAAGATTTCAGAGAAATCAAACTGAAATGAAAACACTGACCATGAAAGACAAAAATTAGTTAAAAAAAAATTTTGTTTTGAGATAGTCACACTTTGTTGCCCTCAGTAGAGTGATGTGGCATCATAGCTCACAGCAACCTCAGACTCTTGTGCTCAAGCGATTCTCTTGCCTCAGCCTCCCAACGAGCTGGGACTATAGGCACCTGCCACAACACCTGGCTATTTTTAGAGATGAGGTCTTGCTCTGGCCCAGGCTGGTCTCGAACTCTGGGCTCAGGCAATCCACCCACCTTGGCCTCCCAGAGTGCTAGGATTACAGGTGGGAGCCACCGTGCCTGGCCTACTTTAAAATTTTTTAAGAGCAGAAAATTTTCATTTATTTCATACTAAAAGCATGTCTTTCTGTCCATTGATGGTAACCATCTGATTCTTACTCTGCCAAAGGCAAAAATAACTTAATTCAATCACCCTGACCAAACCAGAACACTGAATAGTGAGAACCGTTCAGAAGCGGTAATCTTCTGTCGGGGGTGACACATCTGACTGGCAACTTGATTTTTCTACTCTGTTTTCCCTGTATGATTTGCCCTAGTCCTTCTAAGGTAAAGAGAAATAAGGACACATCACAGAAGTCACAGAAGTCACTGCTTCTTTGTTCGGAAACTAAAAATATGTTGAAAACTTTCTATCATCTTACTTATTCACACACGCAAGAATAAGAAATTAGTTACTGGTATTTTTCCTGCTTTACAGATAAGGAAACCGAAGTTGAAGGAGAGATAAATTATGTCCAGAGTCACATAAATTAGAAGTTCTAGTCATTCTGTCTGATTCCAGAACTCTGTGCTCTAAGCTTATTAATATATCTATTGAAGTATCTCTTTGACTAGATTATTTCAACATAAGCCAATGGCTTCATTAGTTACTCTTAATTCAAGGCAATAATAACAGTATCTTACATTCCTATAACACTCATCATCTGGCTTTGTAAATGTTAATGGTTTGAATCCCACAACAAATAAGTAGGATCTTCTCCACTTTAGATAAGAAAGAGGAACAGAGATATTATAAATTGCCCGTGGTCACACGGCAGAGTAGCCGGGTTAAAGATACAGGCCTTTTTTACCCTAGTATTAGCGGTCTTTTCAGAAGTATTAAAGACTTTAGAATTATCAAGTACCTTATGTTGAATATGGCAGTCATGAAGTAGTCAAAAAACTATCATGTTTCCAACCTCGTGCAATCACTTTGAAAACCTTCCTTATCTTTTATTTCATAGACTGTGCACTCTTTGCTCACAGATGTTATTTTAGGTAAAAGGAACTGACTTTAAGGCATTTTCCCTTTTCTTCCCTTCCCTCCTTCCTTCCTATTTAAAAGGGCTCATGTAGGACCTCATAGAGATGTACGAATCATAATGAGATAATATGATTAATGTTGCTAAATATACAGAAGTGTCTGGAAGGATTAAGACTCTATTTCAAATAAACATCTGTGAGACTGTCTCAATCAGATGGCTCTGATCTCTTAAAAAGAGAATTCTCTCTTTTATAATCAGGAAGGAAAGTCCTTTCCAGAGGCCCTCTGCCCAGCACACACTCCCTTATATCTCCTCGGCCAGCACTGTCACAGCCGAGAAGATAAAAGGGAACCGCTGGCTGATGTGGACGGTACCACAGACCACTTATAATTCATCTATTCCTTGGAGCTAAGGCAGGGGCCCATCTGACCTCAGCTCATTGGTGCAGGCCCAAGTAAAACTTTTCTTTTTTAAGCAAGGAAGAAGGAAGAGGAAGGGAAATGGCTGCACATGTACACACACACACACACACACACACACACACACACACACACACACGTGCAGGGACACACCCTACTCTGTCAGTCTGCGTATCCAGCCATCCAATACCTGACCTATTCTTCCAGCTTCTTTTCACTTGCAAATGTGCTAATTATGCTCTTAAACAAGATAATGATTAAAATACTGAAAATGGGGTGGCGTCTATGGTTCAGTGGTAGGGTGTCGGCCCCATATACCAAAGGTGGTGAGTTCAAACCCAGCCCCAGCCAAATTGCAACAAAAAAATAGCCGGGCATTGTGGCGGGCACCTGTAATCCCAGCTACTTGGGAGGCTTGCCTAAGCCCAGGAGTTGGAGGTTGCTATGAGCTGTGATTCTATGGCACTCTACCGAGGGCGATAAAGTGAGACTTTGTCTCAAAAAAATAAACAAATAAAAAAAATAAAATACTGAAAATAACACAGACAAATGTAGAGACTTCCCCTGAAGCTAACATCAATCTCCATTACAATACTCTGATCAAATTTCTTCACCCAAGTCCAAATACAACCAAAACTATTTCTCTGGACCCAAATCTCCATTTAGTTTGCAAGAATACTGTGAAAAATTTCATTCAACACTTTGAGTCTGTTTCCCATCCTGGGGTACACAGAGGTACCCCAATGTATCTGTTCAGTCTTTTCCCCCTTTCACGATTCCACATGTAACGATGGTTTTCATGATGCTCAGCCTGTTCTGAGCTCAGATATTCTGCATCTTTGTCTCTGTTGTGTATTTATCAGTTGTCTGGTGCCCATCTCTCCTCTTTGTATATATCCTTCTGAAAGCTGAGCTCTATGAGCCCAGGTGAGAGAATGAATAGACAGATACACTTTCTTTTGTTGCTTTCCTATTCTTCTTTTTCAGTGTGTTAGTGATTTTACTTTTAAATCCAGCTTCCTTTTAGTATCTATCTAATATTTCTATGACCTTTGGGATTAAACAAACAAACAAAACCCCTTGCTTGCTAAGCACTGTCCAGGTATACATTTCTAACTGTGGCTGGCACGGTCTCCTTTCATCATTGTCAGCTCTCAAGGGGCTATTTCATTCTTACTGGCTGCAGTTAAGTCCAGAGAGTCACATTCCCTTGCATTCTCTGTCTTTTCAGAGAAGAGACTACCAGCAAGATGTATGAATGTATTTATTTTTGAGACAGCTCGCTCTGTCACCCTTAGTAGAGTGCTGTGGTGTCTTAGCTCATAGCAAGCTCAAACTCTCGGGCTCAAATGATCCTCTTGCCCCAGCCTCCCAAGTACCTGGGATTACAGGTGCCCACCACAATGCCTGGCCATTTTTAGAGACAGGTTTTCACTCTTGCTCAGGCTGGTCTTGTACTCCTGAGCTTAGGCAATCCACTCGCCTTGGCCTCCCAGAGTGCTAGGATTACAGGTGTGGAGCCGCTGCTCCCAGCCAACAATATCAATTTGAAAAAAAGAAGCACCAAATACTCTGCTTTAGCAGAACATGACATTTGTCTATCTCTAGGATAGATCTGACGCTTGCGTGAGAAGAGTAGCAGTCATATTCTTCATCTACCTGAGATATCTGTATCTGGCTCCCACAGCTGCAGTTTACGTGTCTAGCTTGTGCTCTTATACTATTTTTTATTATCAGCTTTAGACCTAATCTCTCAAAGATTTCCAAGCAGGGTACTGTGCCACGGCATCTCAGATGGTGAGGTTTTCCTTGCACAGCTCAGAACCTCACACTGGCGTAGTCCAGACATCAGCTGTATCTCAGCAATTCTGTCATGCTAAGAGATCACAGTCATCTATTTCCACTATCTTAGGTGTGAAGTAAAAATAAAATCCTAACTCCTTTTCTTTTTCCTACTAACTGAATGGTCCCATCTCAGCCCAGAGGACCTCAGAAAAAAGTCTTAAAACTGAGTTCCCGGGCAGTTCCAGCAAGGTGGGAGGCATAAAGCACTATTACACGAGGGTGTTTTCTCTTCATAAATATTCATGACTCCTCCCATAGCTTGTTAAATATGGATATTTAGCCACCAAGTTCAGTATAAAATCCTGTTCCCTTTTGTCACTGCCTTGAAACACATATTCCTGGCTTGTGGCCAGAGCGGTGTTTCCCAGACTGTCAGAATGGGCACTGCAGGTCGAGACCCCTTCACAAGAAATAAAACTCTCCTTCTTAAAAATTACAAACACTGTTTTTTTTTTTTTACATTAACATAGTTTTACTTTACCATCAGCCCTAAGTAAAGAGGTATGAGTGTTAAAAAGTGTCAATCAGAGATTTAGCTGAAACATTTAAGACATCCTATGCAAAGTATTACAGGCTCCAGAGGAAAAAAACTTATAGGAGATGTTTTCTCTGTTTTAAAAATCATTTCTTTTAATTTTTCTGTAGTAAAACTGAAGTGCTTTTTCCCCCCTTATGTTCTTGAAATTAATTCAAGATGGACAACAGACTTAACTCAGACATGAAACCATAAGAAATCTAGAAGGAAATGTTGAAAAAATTCTTCTAGATTGCAACCGAGGCAAAGAAGTTACAAAGAGAACCGCAAGGGCAATCTCAGCAACAACAAAAGTAATAAATAGGACTTGAGTGAATCCCAAAACTTCCTCATAGTCAAGGACACGATGAACAGAATGGGAGAAAACATTTTCATGCTATAGATCCAGGAAAGAGTTAATAACCAGAATCTACAAAGAACTCAAGCAAATCAGCAAGAAAAAAAAAATCCAAACAACCCCATTAAAAGGTGATGTGAACAGCAGCTTTTCAAAAAAAGACAGGCTGTAGACCAATAAATATATGAAAAAATGCTCAACGTCACGAATCATCAGGAAAATGCCAATCAAACCACAATGAGATCTCACCTAAACCCACTGAGAATGGCTTTTATCAAAAAGTCCCAAAGCAACATCCCGCATGGGGAGAGGAAGGAACACTTATGCACTACTGCGGGGACTGCAAATTAGTACCAACTCCATGGAAAGTAGTACAGAGATTCCTCAAAGAACTAAAAGAAGACCTACTATTTGATACAGCTGGGTATTTACCCAAAGGAAAAGAAGTCATTTTATCAAAAAGACACTTGATATATGAATTATCCTCAATAAAGCTGTTACATAATGAAAAAAAATCATTTTAATTTTTCTGTAGTAAAACTAAAGCCTTTTTAACCTTATTTTCTCTTGCCAATCAATAACAGAATGTTTACTGCACCACAACACAACTCCC
Organism: Galagoides demidoff; assembly: GCA_963574575.1. Lineage (NCBI taxonomy): Eukaryota > Metazoa > Chordata > Mammalia > Primates > Galagidae > Galagoides > Galagoides demidoff. The sequence continues at coordinate 8,210 of CAUYQV010088444.1, forward strand.
AATCACAAAGATACCCATCAGTTCATGAGTGGATTAATAAAATGTGGTATATGTCTACCAAGGAGTGATAGCCATAAAAAGTGAATTAATACCTTTTGCGACAATCTAGATAGAACTGGAGATCATTCTCCTTAGTGAAGTATTATAAGATGGAAAAACAAACACCACGTGTACTCATTATTAAATGGAAACTAACTGATTAGCACTCACGTGCACAGACAGAGTGAAACTCAAGGGCAATCCAGCAGGTGGGGCGGGGGAGGAGATGGTTGAAATCATACCTAACAGGTACAATGTACACCATTTGGGTGATGGGCACGCTTAGACTATGACTCAACTAGTACAAAAGCAGTCCATATAACCAAAACATTTGTACCCCACCCCTCCAATATTCCAAAATTTAAAAAAAGAAATTCCAAAACTAAATATAAAGTTACTACAGGATTCAGCAACTCCAAATATGAACTCCAGAACTTAGATACATGCCCAAGTGAAATGTAAATCTTTTGTTCACACACAAATTTAAACATAAATATTCATAGCATCACTATTTATATAATAGCCAAAAAGTGAAAATAACCCAAATGTCAATCGATGGATGAATGGAGGAACAAAATGTGTTATGTCCATACTGTGGAACAATATTAAGAATAAATGGAAAGGCAGGACTAATCCATGCTATGACATGATTAAACTTGATTATGCTAAGTGGAAAAAAGACTAGTCACATATGGTATGACTCCATGTACAGAACTGTCCAGAACAGGTGAATCTATACAAACACAAAGTATTTTAGCAATTGTCTCAGGCTGGCAGTTTTTGGAGTTAATAGTGACTGGTGATGGGTGAAGCATTTCTTCTTGGAGTTCTGATAATGTTCTAAAATTGTGGTAATAGTAGTACGATCCTGTAATTATACTAAAAGTCATTTAAATGTACATTTGAAATGAGCTAATTATGTGGTATATGAATAATAAAGTTGTCATCTAATTAAAAAAGAAAAAAATCATTTATTTGAATTTTTCTGTAGTAAAACTAAAACTTTTTGATCTTATTTTCTCTTGCCAATCAATGACAGATTTTTATCAGCTGTTTTACCCTTAATTTAGGTTACATCTGATATTGTCCAATTATTTCACTTTATCTGAGCATTGTTCTTCCCTTACCTCAAATTCCAATTTAAAGTTCTCTTTATCATCCCCTTGGAAAGATGCCTGCTAAATGCATTCTTTCCCTTCCCTGTGTCTTGTAGGGAGTCTGTTGTATCTAATGTAAGCTCTAGTTCAGAAAACCGAGCTTTCGTTTTCTTTTCCTGCCTTGGGAGGCTGCTACTTGACACCCAATCATTACCTTTTTCTCCTTCTTCAAAGTCATGGCCTCCACTGTAAGAAACGCTGAAAATACCCCTCCTTCCAGTACCCCACCAAGCACCTCTGCCTTTATCATTCACTGTCACAGGAATCACCAAGAGTATGATGTGTTCAGTAAATCCTAGAAATCTGAGGAAACCTCCTGAGAAAATCTCTTATATCAGCTCCATTTTGATTTAACTCCATATAAATGAGAAAGAAATAAGGTGCCGTCCTTCTTATCCCACATCTAGAGGATTTGGTTTGGATGTTTACCCTCTGGTTCTCAGCTGTAGGTTGTTAGAGACCTATAGGTATTTACCTAATGTAAAGAATAGGTTATAAATGATCAGTCAACACATATTTGGAGCCTATCATCAGGGACTCCTTTACAGGTCTTTAAAATGCTCGTCTTTATTAATCATGGACTAATATATTGGACTTCAAATCAGAAGTTAAGCTTCAAAGTGTGCTGAACACAGGAGGAACAGAAGACAGAGAGTAAGATTGCTTTTGTCTTATCTAGTTAGGAAGCTAGCACTCCTGAACACAGCCATGTGCTATAACATCAGCTCCCATAAAAAGGGTGGTGCAACCAACTGACCAACCCTGGGCTCATGTGAGTGCTTTAGAAACAGTTCTATAGCAACAAGGAAACATACAATTGCTATTATCCTTCAGTCTTAGGAGAATATATATTAATTTAACAAACATCTGATAGAATATTTTCCTAAGAAGAACTCAACACAGGCATAACAAGATGAAGTTATATCCATATGGAATTTTTTTTTTT